>WAAE01013791.1:0-62192 GCA_013400495.1 Nicator chloris
CAGAAGCAGTAAAACCTCAAATTAAGACGGAGTAAAACAAAGGTAAAAGCCAGCTTACTTTTTACACCTTCCACAGCTGTACATGTTATCACCTGCAAACATCAGGGAGAAGAAAACCAACCATTATTCTCTAAATCTGAACAGTTATCCTTTAAGTGTGTACATTTGATAGAAAGAAGTTTCAAAGGAACTTATCTTTAGGCTGCATTCAATATTTAACAGTCATAAAAGTATTGACATAGCAACTACAGGAAAGGTTCTTAGGTTTTATGTCTTCAAATATGAAGCAATGCAGTCTAATCTGAAGACATGATGTTATATAATTTAAAAGGGAAATAATTTACTATGTCCAAATTGAGGTTATGAGAATACATATTAATATAGTGGGTTTGAAATTTTTATGAGCCTTCAGTTGATACAATTTCACTAAACCAAATTCAGACTGACGACATTTCTAAAGCAGCTTTCATAGGCATTTACCTCAAATACTCAGTTGAATGAGAAGCTTACCTTTCTGAAATGAATGATCCCAAAAGAACAAGGATTGACTGTTTAACACTCTAACAGGTGGCCTCTGCTTAACTGCCTTAAGCTAAGAAGATATTAATCATCTCACTGTGACAGGAGGAAAAAACCACAGAAGAAACAGGTTCAGGTAATTAACCTCTTACCCTTAAGCTCATCTCTGGCGAAAAAGGCAGCAAGACAATCTTGTAAGGTTACAACTGGACCCCAAAACCAGCTAGGAACACATGAGACAACAAACCTGAAACATCATTGACAGAAAAGAAAGAAAACCAACAAATGTTCTGCCAGAAGAGCAGAAACTAGAATTTCAAAATAGATAATTAAATCATACAAGGTAAATATTATTTACCTTTTGAAGTATTCCATAAAAAAGGCTATCCATCCCTGGGGGGCATATGTTTCTCCACATGACCCTGCCTTGACTAGAGATGTCTGATGACTTGCAGAATGGAGTTTAGCAAGATCTTCCTTACCCGGAATAGGCAAGGACAGATCCTGAAAGGTCTCCAGGGTTACAGACAGCTAAGGAAGAAAATAAATGAAACACAATGGAGTTAAGCTTGAAGAGAAATGGTAATTAAATTGAATTCTCTAAAGTTCACTATTAACTACCAAGTCACTGCATAACCGAAAATTCCACTAGGTAGGAAATTAATTATAAAAAAGTACATTAATAAGAATTCATTTTCTAAAAAAGAGGAACAACAAATAAAACATTTTAGAATGAACTTACGTATTGTTATCACAAACATTTTTAGGTCATTATTATTTGTCTTCATATCAGTCATACAAAGCACTATGATTTTTGCCTCAGGCTGTGTTACATAAAATAGTTTCAGAAAGCTTCAGTCCATTGTTTTCACAGTATTTTATTCTGACATTATCTTGACCTGATGTAACTGGACTTGCTGCAAGGGAGACCCATCTGTGCATTTTCTTGCTCCTGTGCCTCATTTTGTGATCACATAGTCAAACATCAAACACATTTTAGAAATTCTTATTTGTTTTTTGAACTTGTTCACCAGATTAGACTGAGGTCTCTGTATACTTAGATCTAAACCAAGAGAAGAATTAAAGGCAAATACACCAGGCTTAGGTTTAAGCCTTATGTTGAGAAAGTTGTCCTCAATATGAAGATTTGGATATCCAGTATTTGATACTATTGCTTTGAAACTAAAGCAGTCCAGTAGACATATTTAGGTAACTGACTTTTTTTTTAAATGATCACATGTGCTGTTTCAAGTAATTCTCTGAGCAAATAGTACAGAAAAAAAAAATCAACCCTCCCTATGTTGCATCTCCTCTTGCAGTAGAGGACAACTTCAGAAAGCAGCTAATGATTCCCATAATTGCAAAAGTTAGTGTCTTTACTTGGATTTTTTGAAAGAGCTTAATTTTGATAGTCTCAGTTTTGATAGACAGTTACAGCACTATATTAGATGACTGTCTTATCTTTTCTTTGAAACATTAGGTACCTGAGAGCTTAGGACAGTAGCATGTGTCCATCAGGGTCTTTCAGAACATTATTAAAAACTAAGGAGACCTAAATGAAGTGGAAGAGCAAGCTTCTTCCGACATTCTTGCTGTAAACCAATTCTCAAAATGTTATTTTTCAGCTCAATGAATACAAGCTAGTCTAAACACAAAGTGCTGGTGGTAGCCACTACTACAATTTGAGAGAACCAGTATGAAACACCCCAATCTTCCAAGGAAATCTGCCACAAAAGGGTATAAAGTTACCAGAGAATGACTATATTCACAAAGCAGTAAAAAGGAACATATTAAAAGCCAGAACTTTCTCTTCTTACCCGATCACAAGTCAAGCACTGGACTGAACTGATTATAGTCCCATCAAATATATCAGAGATAACACTCCTGTACTTCTTGCGCTTCTTCCTTTTTGGTGATGATACTGTAGAAACTATAAAATGACAATAATAAAATGCTGCAGAGTAAGGCAAAGTACAGTGGATTCTGATTACACTTCAGCTTTGTGTATTATAATTAGAAGTCTCATGTGCTCAGATTTAAATTATGAGGCAAGCCCTGTTTTCTTTTTACTAAGTATTTCTGAGGAATTACAAGATCACATTACTGCCAGTACAGGCAATTCATGTGGGTTCCTCAAGCAGCTGGGGACAACCACCAGAAACGTTTTCCTCTGCAAGTAAAACTCAAACTGCCAGTCTGGAAATCTACAGCCTATTGCTACATGATGGATTTATCTTGGCAGGAATCCCCCAAGGTATAAAAAGGAACAGTCTATTTCACACTTAATTTGATAGATCTTCCTGGGAAGTTTCAATCATGCTGGGCTGAAAAGCTCACACACAAGGTTACTGTATCACAACACTGATGACAGAGGTAGCAAACTAAAGGTATGACTGGAGTCCAGCCTAACAGCAGCTTATTAAAAACCCCAGGTCTCTCAACCTGTCCTTGGGCATGACATACATCAGTGACCAAGTACCTCTTCTGACAGACCCACTTCAGGTTGTCTAAAACCCTCCTGTAATGATGAAACCAAAACTGGGGACAGTAGTACAGATGCAGTGTCAAAGCTGCTAAACAAATGAACCAAGGAGGTCAATGATTTAAATCCATTAAATCACTGTCATGCAATACCAATGCTAAAGCATTGAAAAAGATAACATGAATGCTCAGAACTTATCTGGACAGGCTATTGAATGAACAGGATCACAATATTAAAGTTTTATTAGTTTTTTGTTAGGGTTTGGTACAATGCCTTAAAAGCATGCTTTGAAAGACAAGCTTTGCCTAAGGTAGTCTACTGTGAAACAAATCAAGGAAAAAAATTTCTATATTGTTCCTTGATGCCCTAAAGCAGCACTGTATTATATGTAAAGGCAGTAAAAGTCTAAATATTCCGGATGCTCATGAATGCATCGTGCTGCAGTGCCAAAAGAAATACTCAGCACTGCAGGGACATTAACAACCATAAAGCAGTCAGCATTTACAGGTCTATCTACAGCACAATTATACATGGCTCCTTAAACCTTAATTGCCTAAAATGGTGATTTACTGAACTTCTGCTGAAGAACCAATGAGTTTATTCTCTGGAGAGCATTACCTTTGGAGGTACTAACTTCTTACACCTTTCTCTTCTCTTCAAACTGGTGCAATTGAGAAAACTGTCTAAAAATAATACTCTCTTCCCAAAATAGAGGCAAATACTATTCATGCTTGAAAAGAATCAGAAGATTACAGAAATACAGGGAATTATCTTACACGTCCACCTTACGTAACACTCCCTCTCCTCATCAGAAACAGAGCTGAAGTCCCCTTAGGAACAACACTGCATTGTTACACAAGACGTAAGAAACACAATGAAAATGGTAATACAGAGTAATTTAGTATCAGGAAGGAGAAAATAAAGGGCCTCTACCTTTTTTGTGGACTTGTGCTAGTGAAGAGCACGATGGGAATGATTTTGGAGGGCTGTTTGATAAGCGTGTGTTCATCCCTTCAACTGATGATGGCGTTTGGGCCGCAGATACATCATTCATGTGAACGTCATTGATGTATTCTGCAATTGAGATTTGCACAAATTCTGTGAAAAAAAATTACTGCAGAATGAACAGCCACAATGCTCATGTAACTTATTTAACCACACTGTCAGTCCACTGGATATTTAGGAATGTAGCACCATTTCAGTTCCTTTTAAGTTAAGAACAAAACAAAAAACCCCACACTTCTGGTTATCTGAAACCTTACCCAGTACAAATATTTAGCTTGTCAAGGGAATTAAAGCTGAATTCGGAACACCTAAATTGAAAAAATTAACTAAGTAGGGACATTGTTTACAAGTAAAACCACCTATCTATTTGACCTATACCTCTACTATATTCCACAACTCACTTCCACTCCCAAAGATATTCTGGCTAAGATTTTGATTATTTCAATTGCACTTTAGCAAAGCCTTACCTGAGAATCTGCTGTGTATCTGTACTTTGACAGTTCCTTGGTTATTTAAAAACTCAGTGGTCTCTGAAGCTGTGTTTGTGTCTTTTTCCAAGTCTTCCATAGAATTTGCTCGCTTAAGTTTGTTGCTTGGTATTTTTTCCTTCTGCCAGTCTTTGGATGTGACTGAGTTGTTATCATCATCCTGAATTAACATGGTCGTTTCCGCAGAATCCTCTAAGACAGGTTTGAAAATTGTGTCATTTTCTGTTTTATCACAGTTACCACAGGATTCACAGGGCTGAAAGCTTAAGTCTGACTGGCTCTTATCTTCTTCCATACTCTCCTCAACATTCATAGGCTGGGCATCTTCCAGTTCTACAACTGGTTCTTTAAGTTCCTCATGAAGCAAATCCATTAGACAACGCAAAAATTCTTGTGCGTCCTAGAATTTTAAACAGGTTTTATCATATTACTTTATTTTATCTGGAAGATATTCATATCAGAAAAGATACAGATAACTAAAATGAAAGCTGGCTGTTAAACAAGAATAAGGAAAGTTCCTCTGTCCCAGGTCTAATCTTCAAAATGAGTTTCATTTCCAGACCATGTAAGCTTCCTGCATACATTTCTTGCATGTCACAAGTAATCCTATCATACAAGTTTCCTCCAAAACACTCCAATTCACAAAATAAATTACTTTAACCACACCCACAAAAATGCTGCCATAGCTTACTGGAACAATAAACATAACTCAAACAAGTATCAGCAGTGTGCTCAGACTCCAGCTCTGCTTGCAATGGAACATTTTAGAGACAGTTTTTATAAACCTTATCCAGAAAATCAACCAGAGCCTTCCTTTCACTAGGTATCGAGTCCTTTATTAAAAAGTACTATGATGTTACTTAGCTTGCCTTTCCAATGCATCACACCACCACCAATACGACAATTCTTCTAAAGCCTCAACAAGATTTCCCAAATGTGTTCCCACAAAGATCTGTAAAGTATTACTACAAGTCTAATGTGTGTTTGGAAACATCTTAAAAGGCACCAAATTTCATCAATCAGTGCAGCTGCCTGGTCCTTGGCAATAGAAAGTATCCAATAAAGCAGGCATGCGAGAAAACAAAAGCCTCTTGTTGGCAACTACTACCACTTCTATTTTCTTCTGTTTTCCTTTTTGTATTATCGTTGTTCATAATAGTCATTTTTGCTGCTCAACATTCCCATCCATTATAGCAATTACTTATTAAGGTCAAAACTGCTGAATACAAAACATTTCTTTTCTTAAAAATTGCAACTTACAGAACTGAGTTTGGAATTGGATAATGAAAAAAACCCCAGTATGCCTACTTGGTGGCAATCCTTTCACAAAAAACCAAAATTAACAAAAATATCGAGACACGGATTAAGAGATAAATATTCTTCATTGATCCATGTAATTTTCTCTCTGAAGACTGGACATGGCTGCCCAACTTGCAAGGCTGGGCACTAGGAGACCGTTGGTTATGAAAGCCCTGCTGTGTTTTAATTGTTGCCATGAAACCTGCTGAACATACAAGTGAATAATGATTCAGGCCTAATCTAAAAAGGTTCTCGTTAAGTGTTGCTCTGCATGGAAAAAAGATGTTTTCACCAGTGTTCAAAGCTGCAAGAATTAAGTTTCCATACAGTTTCTTTTTGCTTATCAAGGCTGAATTTCTGCTTTTTCAGAAATCTAGGTGGCACTTTAGAAATTCATGAGCAGATCACAAAACATTAAGATTAGTATTTAAACACTGACTTAACAGCTACATGCAGCAATTGAACATTAAAACATGTCCTAATCCTTCACTCCACAAATACGAAACATAATGGAAACAGCAAAATTCCTTTTAATAAATGTAGATTCCCAGAAGATACTAGTAAGTTTGTCTAATTACAAGGTTTAAATTTTTCACCTAGTCATAAACCTTTTAATGAAGTGCTCCACACTGTATAAATGCACCAAGATATTGTATGAAGCAGCAACTGAAGAATGCCTTTGCTATATAATAATCCCTGCCTACTGATCAAGCTACCAGCCTGTGGTTCCCATAACACACAAATGGTGGGGAGCTTTCTTCCAAGATACTAAATGGAAACTGCATATTGTGTATTTTTTTAAACATCATTGGTAGACAAATATATTAAAAATCTGTTACATTCTTTTTTATTTCTGAACATCTTTATTTTGTTTTCTGGGACTGCTCAAATATTAGCAGCATTATTTCACACAAAGGAGAAGTTCTGATATTATTACTTAAATTTTCCTGAAAGAAATGGAGTTATTCTAAATTGAAGACCTTTTGAGGATCTGATATAAATAAATATAAAACATGACTTAACTACTGATTATTCCATTTCAGATGATCTACATTCAAGTCATATTAACTGAAGCTTATGTTGCATTTGCTTTAAACAAATATAGGAAGTAAGGAACAAATATAGAAAGTAATCTTAAGCATTAAATTTCTAATTAAGAGAAATGTATGGCTTTATGGCAGATTTAAAAGACATCAGAAAGTTTTACCTGTTGGGAGTAGCCTCGAAACATTGGATTAACAGTTTTAATACCTTGAAATAAACCAGTAGGAACAACAGATCCAGGCCTAAAAAAAAAGTTTTAAATATATAAACACTGAAAAAGAAAGTATTTAAATGGATTTTTTTATCTTTACTGGGATCATACCATTACCTGCAACTGAACACTAATAATACTAATGTAACACAACATAGTATTGGCACTGAATTATTAACTACACAATTTTTAAAAACTTGTCACCCAACTGAAACAGTGACTGAATCAGGCCTTTTATGGCACATTTCTTGTCAGACAACCAGATGACAAATCAGACATACTCTCGCACTGTGCACAATTACTGTTTCTTTACCTTTGTATTTATACTTTGTGTAATATCTAGCTAAGAAAATACTTCAAATTCCATATAAGGAAATAAGAGAAACTGATAAAACATTTATATGGAATAAAGGACACAGAGAGGATAAAGGAGTTAAACATTTTAGATGTATTTCTGGCAAATATAAACATTTTTAAGAGCTTAATGCTTGTCATCCAATCTATTTCTTGTCCTACCCTTGGTATATATGAAAAAGAACAGTTTATAAGGAGTGCTTGAGTCCTGCAAGTCAGCCCTTCCTAATTTTTTTTTAAAGAGGAATTCTGTGAGCACATGAAATAAAAATAAGAAACCTAGGACAGATTAATGCATCCCTCATGACTCTGGAATCTATTTATTATCATTTCATCAACAAAATGATTTAGTACCTGCTTTTGTGCCAGAGTTCTGTCATCAGCTTGAGGTAACTTTTACAAATTGCAGGTTTCTTATCTGTTCGGGCTAAGCCTCCACAGTCAAGAAAAAAGTGCGTCAAAGGTGGGCTGAAAAAAAAGAAAACAGTAATTTCTTCACGTTGTTAAAGTAAAAGAGGAAATCTGCATTTCATACATATAACATAAGAGTAATGCTATTCTATAATTGAACCATTCCACTTCCTACCTTCTTAAATGCTGTGACCAAGCATTTCCTGGGAGGACAACTTGAGCAGTACAGCCACACTGCTCCTCAAACGTGCTCTGACATTTCTCAAAGTACCAGAATTGTCTGATGGGATCCAAATTCAAGGCAATTCCTACAAGCTGTCACAGAAGTACACGTGTACCACTCCAGCAACAATCACCACAAGCCTAGTCCATAAACAGCATCCTAAACAAATCTTTTTTCTAGAATCCAACAGTGTCACAAGATGTGTGCAGGCAAGTAATTTATACTCAAATGATTATTTCATGCAGTGTTGCCAACTCACATACTCTCTCCTCTCCTTTCAACCTCCCTTCTGAAGTCACAACCCTCATACATGCTGGACCCATTTCTCTCCAAGAAAGGAGACATCCCAGCATACTTCCAAAATTCGGCATTTCTCAACAGAATACTTTCCTCGTGGTGCCTTGTCCACTTCTTTATCTTCTGGAGAAATCTGCCTCAGTTCTCCTCTCTGTCATCAAAGAGCCTCAGTGAGGCCCTGAGCCCTGCCAGCTCTTGGCCTGTGGCTCACAGTGACCCCATGTGACACCTGCTCAGGACCTGCCACCGCCCTGCCACTCCTGCTGCAGGAAGCTTTCCAGCTGGGATACTCTTTCTATCTCTTCCACTTCTGTAGATTTCTCCTTCATGAACTTGTCTAGAATTCCCATGGATGACATGGGATTTTGCATTCCATCATTCCTACCATGACTTAGCACAGAATGCTCCAGATACATTGTTTGTAACAACTGAACTCTGATCCCTACATCTCTTTTTTTTAATTAGAGTTTATTCTTATGCACGTCCTCTGCTTTTTCTGTAGCAAAGGAAAAACTATACAAAGACTAATCCACAAATCCAGTAGCTTTTTTCAGATTTTCTTCTAATTTTTAAAACTGCATATATTTTTTTATTTATGAGGCGTTAGAATGAAACAGGGGAAAAGCTGAGTGGCCCATATACCATAATAAATTGCAGTATACAAGACTGAGATTCAACAAATTTATGTCCTCTTCCATGGTAGTGCATCTCTCCAAACCCCTTAAGTCCACCTGGAAAAAATGTATGCATAAGCAAATATAAAATTGCATTAACTATCATTTTCCTTACCAGTTGGAAAGAGCTTGTAAAGCTGCATTCATGTAACAAGTGTTTCCAATATTTTTTAATCCTGTTAGACCTGAAAAACAGAATAAATAAAAGTCTGTTAATCCAATAATTCCTTAAAAATGCATACTACTCAAAATACTCATGGAACACTTGGGATGCCGATTATAATGCAGAATTGCAACTAAAAGAACATAGGACTCCTAAAGGAATACCAATCTAAAGAGAAGTAGTAATTAGGTGTTTTGATCTCAATTGACTAAAAAAAACTTCAGACAAGTAGATTGTATTTCATCTTACTAACTTTTCATGGATTATGACACCTGTAGATTTGAATTTAGAATATGTTTATCAACACTGAGGTTTTACTTCAGCTTAATGACTTACCTGTTCAGTTAAATTGTTGCTATGCTGCATTTCTAACTAATCACATTACCAAAAGCTTAAAGATTTCATTCTTCTGTCCCAAATTCACACTAAATCAGATTACACTCAATATTCAAAACCTGCTCAGCATGTGATTATCCCAGGCTAGTCCTGCAATTAGTCTTTTTCTATTCCAATGATATACCTTTATTTTTATTAACAGATTGCTCAATTTAGACTTTCCCACATAGTTTATTTCTTAACCCACACTGTTATTTCCTAAACCACTCTGTTCTTTACAGAGAGTCACAATTGCCATATATTCTTTCCATAATTATGAATTATGCTATTCATGGCTACTAAAGTATTACATTAATGAAGTAGTATTTCAAAATACTATTGGTTTTGTATGAGGAAACAGTAAAATTTCTAAGCATAGAATCAGTAAGACCCCAAAATTTAAAAAACTTGACAAACATTCAGCAATCAGTACTGATGACTATGCAATTCTTGAGGTTTAGGAACTATCCTGGTAGTTTTGGTCTATGGCAGAAAAAGAAGTTACTAATAAAATCTTTCTGCATCTGAAAACCACTTGGATTACTTCAGTTACAATTTCTAGACAGAACTTCAAAATTAAGTTTTAAAATGTCCTTCTATCTGTCTGAATGGAAATACAGTCCTGCTTCCTGTATCTGAACACACATTCCAAATTCTGCTACAGAAGAACAATCATTCTTACTGAAATTGGAAAGCAAGAACAGAGGATTTTGATTTTATTTCAGTTTTTCAGAAGCAGCGCATATTTCAGGAAGATACTCTCACTGCATTTTTCCAGCCTGTAGTATTGCAAGGAAAGTTTTCAAACAGACTTCATTTCTTGTGAAGACATATTCTAATGTTTGCTTCATCAAAAGCATTTCAAAAGAAATTTTAAGAGCAAAGTTAAAACAAAGCTGAAGAAGTTTCTTCCTTTCAGTTTGAATAAGTGATTTAACATAGTCACATCATCATTACTGGGAACTTTATTGCATATTATTGCAATGTAAGCCACATTCCCCAAAAATATTAATAATACAAGAAGAGATAAAAATATACAAATACATGCATTGGTTGGAGAAACTAACATGGAATAGAACACATGGTGTAATGATGTTAGGGCAGATGGCAAATTAGTGGGGTGGTGTCACATCCTGTAAGACTGTGCCAGACAACAGAAGGACAAGGCAGGTTTTCTGACCAATGCCAGCAGACTTAAGAGAGTGAAAGCTGGTAGTAGATGAGTGAAGGAGAAATGAGACCCATTGCTGTGGTTTAACTCCAGCTACCAAATCAACCCCCCAGAGCTGCTCACTCACTCACTCCCTAATGGTGAGATGGGGCGGGGGAATTGTAAAAGTGAGAAAACTCAAGGGTTGAGATAAAGACAATTTATAGGTGAAGCAAAAGCTGTTTGCACAAGCAAAGCAAAACAAGGTATTCATTCACCACTTCCCCCAGACAGGGAGGTGTTCTGCCATCTCCAGGAAAGCAGGGCTCCATCATGAATAATTGTTACTAGGGAACACAAAGTCTGAAAGTCCCAATCTTCTTTCTTCCTCTCCCAGGATGCCACATGTTATGGATTATCCCAGTGATCACTTGGGTCAGCTGTCCCAGTTGTGTCCCCAACCAACTTCTAGTGCACCCCCAACCCACTCCCTGGTGGGTGGTGAGAGAAATAGAAAAGGTTGACTGTGTGTAAGCCCTGCTCAGCAGTAACTGAAACATCTCTACATTATCAACCAGTGTTTTCAGCACAAATCCAAAGACACAGCCCCATAGCAGCTACTGTGGAGATAACTAACTCTTGCCCAACCAAAACTGGCACATGCATAAATTATAATAACTTTTCTCTCATCACTGATGGAAAACAAACTGCTTTGACATATGAAATGGTATCTCAAAAGCAACAATTCAACAATCTGCTGGTCATATATTTTTGAAAAAATATGACTTAGAAATATTTTCTTTACCATCAAATACACACATAGGTTTTAGAATTATCAATAATAATAAGAGGCTCTTAAGAAATAGTAATTATTATGTTCTCTTATGAAATGGAAGATTAAAGCTTCACTGTTTGGGATTAGCTTCACTGTTTGGAATTTCATCACTCTAATTATCATCTTTACACTGGATTTAGTATTACAGTGGGGTGATCTTTGATATGAGAAAGTTTGGTAGTCCATGAAATCAATTATGTCAAGGAAAAAACAAATAACCAAAACCCCATGCTAGGATACTACAGGCTCAGAAGAGGATTATTCAAAATGCAGGAAAGTGTTTAAACCAGGAGTCTTTTAGGGCTTGCAAAACCAGTAGAACAGATAAAAAAGCATATTTGAACCAGAGTGGCTACAATACCAACTGCACTGAACATTACTCCATCATGCTTTGGCAACAGCCTCTGCTCTGAAGGTAAGAAAGATTGCTGCAAGAAAGGTGAAACTAAAAATAAACATCTGAGTTGGAATAGAAAAGTAAACAGTTCCACTTAGAATAGAATTAGAAAACACACTTGGAAAACACACTTGAAAACATACTCATGCAATAATGCACAGGGTTTTGCTTTTATTACCTCTGGTCTTCAACTCATCTTCTTCCACTTCTATATCTAAGTCATCAAATACAGCTGCTAATGGAATCTTCAGTGTGGGATTACTGGGTATTTTAAAATCCTTAAAAGGAGAAAAATAATATTTACTTTAATTCACCACTTTTCCACTTAATTAAGCTTACATGTAGTTTTATCAACAAATCTGGAACTGGAAAATTATGTGAATGCATTTTGAAATCTCATTGCACAGGAAGTGAGAACACCAGGATTTCACAGGTATCCTGAGAAAGTTTACTAAGAACTCCCCCATGCTTTTGTTTTCAGATTGCTGCATGATTTTTATAGCAACAGCTGAAGAACCAAAACGAAGCCAGAGATGGCATTTCTTTCCCCTGGATAACAAAGCAGCCAGCACGTAAGAGCTAAGGCAGAAGTCATCACCTAAGCCAGTGTAGGTGTTTTTGATGTGCCACCAGATGGCTCACTACAGTTAAGGAAGACAAATTAGACTCTTGAAAGAAAAATGTACAAATAGAGAAACAAACTAGTAGACAGGCAGGCATTTATTGAATGACAGGCTCTTTTTGTGAGCACATAAATAAAAACCCTGAACAAAATGCTTCACAGACTTTGTAAGTTCCGCTGATTTTTCTGTATATTATACCTGCTCCCCTGGAAGACTAAAAAAGGTTAAATATAAAAGAACAGAAATTCCAAAGTCTGAACTCAGCTTTAAATCAAGTGACAAGAATTTCAGACAACAGAATTTTTTTAAAATTCCAATGGTGATATTCCAATTGAGCTGCTGGCAGTTTATGAGAAAATGATCAGATCACATTAATATTAAATACTAAACTTTAAAGTAAATATATTTCTTTATTACATAGACTGAAAAACTGCCCATCTTTCTATTCAACCTGTGCATGATGGTCTCTCTTTTACTGCTCTATGTCTCAAGCAGAACACATTTAGAAATACCATACTTCTAGTTGTGACTGTCTTAACCAAGTTACCTGTAACTACATTACACATGCAATAAAGAAATAACAGTTCTTTGTTCAGCTATAAGCATTATTCCAAACAATTGTCCTTAAGAAATTGCAGTGTAACTTTCTCCAAGACAACACTTACCTAAGAAAAAAAAGGTCAGAGTGAACACTACTGATGCCAGTAAAGCCAAAAAATTTTTATGAAAATAGAGAGGAAATAATAGAAAGTTCAGCCACAAGAATGGAGGAAAAGTCAGTCTCTCACTTAAGAGAAAACACAATGTTTACTGCAAAGTTACAGCTGCCTTTGTTCCACTGGCTTAAAAAATACCTGCACACTGTTTGCTTGTGCTTGGTGAGACAATCTTGTACTTGGTAGTGGAGAATGAGATCCTAATTTTCTGTCCAGGAATACTTCCTTACTACAGGCGTAACACCAAACACGGAGAGTAGTGAGGTTGACAGTTAGACAGTGCTTTGTCTCCTAAAACAGAACAAAAACCACAACTGGGATTCAGAAACTGGGAATAACTAAATACTGCTACATGCAAGCTAGAATATATATATTAAAATTCTAGATTTTTCAACAATGAAAAAAGTATGTGTTCGAATATTAAAAAAGAGCAATTCAGTTACTGAAATTCTAGCTCAAACATTCATTTTTAGTACAAATGACTCAAATTAGCAACAAGATCTAAGATCAAGATCACTCAAATTAGCAACAAGCAATCAGAATCTAAGACACTGTCATATCTGACATGCCTCTCTGTAATTAAAAAAAAATAGGAAGAAAGCCTTCTTATTCTTGTTAGAAGTACTACAATTCACAATGAAGCAGTTTTCAAGGAACATCTGTAACTGGCCACAATGGGAGCTTCCTCCTCTACTGTTTATTTCTACTGGTTTGCTGCAGTTTAGTTTATTTCTACTGGTTTGCTGCAAGGAATTCAGGCTATTTGCAGCAATCTGAAGACTAAGATAAATTTTTTTAGTTCAGTTACAGAAAGAGGTCCTCATATTAAAGCAAAAATTCTAGACTCAAAGAGTTCTTTTGTTGACAGTTTCACACTCTGAAGCAATATAAACTTGACAGATGAAAAATATTTTTATTGTTCAAATCTTAGTATTTTTTAACCTCCTTGCTTAATGTAAGATTGGGTACACAATTGCTATCTTCCTCCAAATATTTTCACTAATCCTTCCTGTATTTCTTTCTTATATGTCAGTATCAGCCAGGTTTATAGACAACAAGGGATTTGCTAGAAATTACAAAAATACTACAGCTGCTGCAGGATGTCCAAGTTCCTCCTCCCTTCATTTAACAAAATCTTTTACAAGAACAGTGTTTTTTATGTAAAGTGGGCTAAAATCTCATTAGGTAGCCCTCCTCCTACTAAAAATCTTAGATTGACATAAATAAGTCAAACAATTTTAAACACAAGAATATGCTTAATTCTGCAGCTTCAGATTCATACATAATTACAAGACCTCAGAGCAATGGCCTAATGATTTCCTTGGAGTGCACACAATGAACATGACTATGTGCAGTACAGGGAGCCTTGCTGGGGTAAACTGGAATAAGCAGAAGTTGATTCATGCCAACCTTATGTCTCTCATTTTAATAAGTTTATTGATATTTTTATTAAAGAACTCAGAAAAGTGCTTACTAGCCTCAAATTAAAATTAAGCAATAAGAAAATCAAGACAAGGATGTCACCGACAGAGAATGAACAGCCTGCGTGCTTTCTCCTACCTGGCAAGTACATAACATTGCTAAGGCAGCATTCAAAGCAGGAATAAACTACTGTAAGAAGCCAAGAGGTATAAAACTGTAGGCAAGAAATTTGGGGACCATCTGGTCCCCAGCTACTCTAGAAACACCTCATTTCTGAGTCTATTGTAAAGGCTTTAGACTGTGATTCAGCTTCAATAGCTGATAAAAAACCCTGCAAAAGTATTTATATAGATTTATATTAGTGCACTATTTATTTGTACAAATACTGACTCTTCTCAAGGTCCTGCTTCAAAACAGAACAAAAAAAATCAGGAGTGGTGGTAAAATGCAGTCATAACACCACGTACTTTTGTAAAATCCCTGTATAAACTACTCCTTCATTTTAATATTCACCAGGGTTTTTTTAGTAATTTTAGGGATCAAAAACTGTTGAGTGTGGAACTTTAGATGCATTTACTGACAAACTGTAAATTGATGGTAAGAATTTCATTAGTCTCAAAATCAGCAACTCAGAAATGACACGCTTATAAAACTGACACCTCTCTGTGCCCAGAATACCTTATTTGCTTTATTTTAGCAAGCATTCCCCTTGCACACGTGTGTGCCCGGAACACACAGCGAGTTTAAGACCCAAACCTATGCACAGAAGCTGCCCAGCCCTGACAGAACTTGGCATGCTGGGGAACAGAGTGGACACACTCCACTGCTCCCACCAAGCTGGATCCAAGATCAGGACATAGCAGGAAAGCATATGCTCAGCTCAGTTCACAGTTTCTTCGTCTGAAACAAGCAGCATATTGCAAAAGCAAAGCACCTGTCTCTAGTAATTTATACTCCCTATCTTGCACCTCCTTCAGCCATCCATTAATGCACTTTCCTCCTCTTACCCATCAGGCAGCCACAGTCCCAGAAATTTAGACTGAAGTAGTGAAGTACAACACACAAGCTGAGGGACTCAATGTCTTTTGTCTGTGCATCTTGAAAATCATCAGTAAATATTGTTCTTTTCTAATTTGCACCATCTTCTTTAGAAGAATTGCATACTTATGCAGCTGCACAAAACTTGTAAACTCACATACTACTAAATTAGCAACACCTGCTTCTACAATTCTGAAAAACAATTACAGCTAATCAAACCTCCACACAGTCAGCTAACACAGGGTATTGACTTCATTGAAATAAAAGTTCTCTAACTCCACTGCTTCAACGACTGTGGTAACTGGTTAGCACAGACAGCAAAGACACATACCTGGGAATGGGTGGTACTGTGATCAACATGGGATTCACCACAGCCAACATATGTACACCTGTTCTGTTGGGCAAGATACACAAAAGTAAACAGAGTTAAAAAGTGGTCTCAAACAGGTTTACAGAATAGGAACATACTGCCAGTCTCTTTAAAATTCACTCAAATTTCAGACTTGCACAGTCCTACACAAACCAAGAGACATGCACAGTAAGCAATAAAATAAATATCACCTAAAGCAAAAAAGAACGCTGCAAGATTTAACTCAACTTTTCACACTGATGGGTAATGTTTACAATATAATCTTTTTGGCCATTTTTATATATTTGTTCATATTACTGACAACATGTATTTTTTACAATTCCTTATTTGGTAAAGGTTGTTACAGAAAATGCAAAGTTTATCCAGTGTCTGAGTGGTGAAATACTGAATGGTAACAGCCTCAGACATGTTTATACAAAAACCCCTGCATGCCCCTATCTGCAGTGCCTACTCTTTAGAGCATTATTTCACAACTAATTAGCTTCTTCACCTTTACGAAAGTTTCCAGCACTATATGGCTAAGAACTTGCCACATTCTGGTTGTAACATGCAAAAGAATTGTCAATTTTGATCATGCTCATTGCAAAATATATTTGGCTGAGTTGAGTGTGGAATCTTGCAGCTGCTGATCTTCAAGCAATTTTTGCTAATTCCTCATTTGCATGAGTCAGGCCAATCACACAGGAGGGTACAGCAGGTTATCTGTGTAAGTCTCTAAGCATGTTAATTTATGCAACCAAATAGTAGCTGAACATGGCCAATTTTCTATATTAAATGATCACACATATTTGGTAAGTTAGAGATAGTTTACATGCTGAGATCTCACCAGGTTTTTCTACTGAAAAATGTGAAGACAAGATGCCAATTCATCCAAGAGGAGAAACATCACAGCATGACATTAAGTGTCCTACTGCAATTACAAGACTCTCCTATGGAAACGTTGGTATAAAATTTAGTTTTTCAGTAACAGTCAAAGAGCTCTATGTGAGAAATAAAAAACATGTTTTAAGCTTGACAGCATTTTCCCACCTGCCAGGTTGATGCATCCCTGAACACCTCTTCCCTACTCCCAAGAGGGTTTTTTATACATAACTAAAACCTCAGGCCATCTAACAAAAGACATTAAACACTAGTTTTTTCCTCCTTCATCTCCGTTATTGACAGAAGGAGCAAAATAATCTGATCACTTAATTGTCACCACCATCCACCTGAAAGGACACAAATGAAGGGGATTTTAAAAAATGCTCACACATACACCTAAAGAGGAGCATTAGCCTAGAGATCCTTCTGACAGTACTTAAAGGAAAATTGCCCTGAAATGAAGTCAAGCCTAGAGGGCAAAATTTCAATCTCTGTAAACAGCTGTAAGTGCAAAGAACTCATAAGACATTTTAAAAACTTAAGTTAACTACAGGCTTTCCAGTTGGGATCATAGATCAGTCAGAAGCAACATATTTGTATTTTCTCTAAATACAGTGAAAATTACAGTTTTTTGTAGACAGCAAGAAGAGTCAGGCAAAAGCATACTTATGGCAGAGCTATCCCTGGGATAAAGACTGTATGAAATTTGTACAAAGTAAGGAGAATATTCATACAAGCTTCTGCAAGTTTTAAAATAAGGAGTTTTCTTTGTTTTGCTTAAGAATAAAAGAGTATGCATTATTCTGTAAAATGTCTGCATTGACTACTAGATGTTATGACTACAAATGCTAAGAAAGGCTTATAAAAAGTAATTTAACTAATTCAGGATTAATATATTATTTTTTAGATCTACAGACCCAGGGAAAAGATTAAAAAAACCTTCAAAACTTAAGAGCTAAAAAATGTCATACCTGAAGTAAAAACACAAATATGCTATCTTCCTTCTTACAAAAAAACCTCATTTTTAGCATATTATTCTTTATTCTTAAATTACAAGAAGTTATACTCGATAGAAGTTAAATAATTTAAAAAATAAAGAACTGGAGAAGAAATTTTGCTTTTAAATGACAAGTTAAACCAACTAATTTCAAGAACTTCATTACAGTTGTTTCTTAAAAAAAATACTACCAAGTTTATCTTTACTAGAAAATGACTCTACTGTGGAACAACAGAACAACTTACCTCTAAGCATGCCCAAAGGTTGGGTCCTCTGACTTTACAATCCTGACAAGTGCCCTATTAAAGTTCAACACAAAAACAAGTTTTATTTCACTTACTTTCACCAGTAAACCACAACTTCAAGACAAAATGACAAAAAATACTGCAAAGTTTAGTATCAGATGAATACCTTTAAGAGTCTAAACTTTAAAGTTAACTTTAAAAAAGAGGTATGTTGATATCCAACCTAGTTTTTGCTGCCCATAATCTCAATATCAGCACATTTTTCTACTAAAATCTCATATTTATCTCTGAGTTTTCATCTTAAACCAAAAATTGCTTTTCTAAATAAGGCATAAATATGTACCAGATCACCAAATTATAATCATCCTCATAATTAGTCTTTCCTATAAATTTAACATAAAAAGAAATGACAGTGATAAAACTTTTAATAAATTCATGTTCCTTCTTGCAGACACCACCTGCAAAGGTTTACACAAACAAGATGCAACAGTAGAAAAATGCTGTATTCCTAAGCAGCAAATTAACTGTTACAGAAATTAAGTACCATGGACAGAAAAGGTTTCCATTTTCATCACCTCCCAGCTACTTAAATGAGCTACAAGATCTTTCCTTGTTCCATTTATTAATACTAGCTTGAAACCAAGAGTTCAGGGAGGGGAGGTTTCTCAAACTGGCTTCTCTACCAAAAAAGAAAACTGTTATCCAAGTAAACTCAAGCATAAATGTCTTTGTTACAGTTTCTACTTGAAGTCAGTTGTACTATACCACATTGATAGGTCCAAATAACTAAATGCTGCAACAGCAATGAAGTTCAGCATGGTGCTCTGCTAACTCTTCTAACTAATAGTTCCAATAAAACATCACTTGTGGCAAAGGTGCTCTTTAAGTGCTGAAAAATAGGGGCTTTTCCTCATACTCCACATTTTCCACAATTCTCCTCGTACTTTATTTAAACCTTACTATTCCAGTAGAGGAACTTTTACCCATGCTTGACACTTAAATGCACCTTATAACTAATAATACACTACAATGTCGACCTAAAAAACCTGACCAGCTAACAGTGATAGGAAGAAGTGAATTGCTACAACTCACATGAGATTTCTGTATCAATTCCTCCTTTGTTATCTCACCAACTGATTCCAAGTGTGGGCAGTAGCTGCTGGGTGACGACATTGCTGAAGCTGTATTTTCTGTGATCCTGTAGCTGGAATTTTCAACACGAGGGAATCACCTGTCAAAAGAAGTAAGAATGAGTAAAACCCAATTCCTTAGAATAGACAGCAATACTAGGTATCTAATATGCAACACATACACAGCTTTTAAAATAATGTGCCTCTTTGGTCTAAGTCAGTACAAATAATTTTATTAAGAGACTCCAGTAGCCCAGAACTAAAGCTGCTGATTTCGAAAATTAAATCAAATTACTTCTAAGTCACAAACGAAAAGAATTCTGAATGGAGCAGAGGTGATTTGGGTTAATTATTTAACTTTCTGGACTCTGCTATGGCACCTAAATGATATAAACATTAGTTTTCAAGTCTCCCTAGAACGGACAGTGGCCTTGCCTCTATGTTCTAGAAACGGATCTTTGCAACACTGCTGAAGCTGTGAAGGCTAAACTGCGGGAACACAAGACTCGTTTATCACAGGATAAAGAAACTTTATCTTGGTTTTATTTATTTACAAAGACGCATTCTAGATTCAGACATATTATATATCAAAAGGAGACTGAAACTTGTGACTCACACGTAGCACTAAACACTAAGCAACACCTTTATCTTGTTCTCTTTGCCCATCCAAGGTCTCTAGTGCAGACACAGAAACCTATCAGAAATAAAGAATGCTGCATACAATCACTTTGCTATTATTATTTCAATAGTTGCATAGAAAGCAACAGAAGGAAAATAAAAAAATAACATTTCTAATGTTCTTTTTGTATAAATACTCCAATTGACTCATACAAACAGACACTATCCAATAGCTTTGGCTTTGTCACTTAAACAATTACTATTGATGACTCAATCTTTCTAAAGGCCAAGAAAAACCCCCACTTTTTTTTGCCCAATTATTATTTGTCCAATGTAGTGCTCCTTTATCGAGACTTGCAATTAAATTTCAGCTCAGTGATGTACCCTCCTTGATCTGTTTGTAGCCTTTGGTACTGCTATCAACACCTCTCTCCTCTTTGCCTGTGTGCTTTGGCAGCTTTAGGTTTGCTTCCTCCACTTATGGGACCAATCATTCATTTCAATATTAAGCACCCTACAGTTTTGACAGACTGTGGGAAAACAAACCTTGCCTAATGGGCATCTCAGACACACTCCCTGGTAAACTTTCAGCTTATTATGTCTGACTTACTTTTTCCTTCCATTGCCTTGCAATAAGATCCCTTTGAATCAAGAGCCATCTCAGCTCCCTTTGATAATTTTTCCGTATGTGTGTGTATGTGTATAAATAGTCTGTTTTATTACTAGAAACATTGTTACACAAATAATATTATTGAAGTGTTACATACTTTTTGTAATGGGATAATATGTGATACTTCACGTTGTATTACATGCACGTATGTATATACATGCATATATACACTTAAATTTTCTTTATATATAAACAATTATATATAAATAATATATTTATTATATATGTAATTGTCGATATATAGACTCAAGTATAAGTGAGTCTTTTTTAACATCATGTTAACAGTTGTTCAATAAAGTATTTCAGAACTTATCTCACAAGACGGAAAATACTACAGTAAATTAATCATTTAGGATTTTTTTCTAGATGAGATCTGAATTCTCTTCCAGGACCAGTGGCATGACATTTAAAATGCATTATTCCAAAACATAAGCTCCAGCTGAAGAAGTACTTCCTCAGTTCTGTGACTGACTGTAATCTATATGCACTGTTACTGTAAGACACTTCAAATAAGGCAACAGATTTTCAAGCCAAAACTTAACTTCCATCATATTAGCAATTCCTCTTTGAACCGTAAGATTCCCTTTCAGAACAGAAATGGCAACAGGAATGCATGTTACATCTTCCAGCTTGCACGGTCTGTTAAAATGTTAAAAAAGGGCAAGTGAGTTTCAAATATAGCCCTGAGAACATGGGCTTAAATGCAGTGAGATGATTTAATACAAATGCTTTAGAAGGACTGATATAATGGATTAGTAAAGCTTTAGGCTTATTTTTTTTAATGGCAGAAGCTTTCTGAATGCATTATTCCAAGTAATACAAAGCAATGAATGGAGACTTCACCTCATGCTGCTAGAGCTCTATTTAATGTATTTAACTTCTCAATACATGGAACTGCACAAATCCAAACCTGCAGTCCTGAACAAACCCAAACCCAGGAGTTCTGCTCATGCCAGTTTCTGTTTCTTGGTGCAATCTGCATCTCTCTTCTTCTAATAATCATCAGAAAGGCCAAAGCTGTTCAAACCCATGTCCCTGTGGATGTGGTCCCTATTCCTGTCCATACAGAAAGCATCTCTTTGGAAAAGTAGTTCATGTTACAGATTCTTCACATGTCATTATATGAGCAAAACTGAGTGGCCTTTCTTTCACCTTTTGTTAACAAATTTTTTACACACTTTCCCATCTTGCAGCACTGTGGTAACTCACTCGACTGCCATAACCTTGGTAGCTTAATATACACAGCTGCAGAAACATTTTGTAAAATTTTATGTTGAAGTCTAAAACTGTAAAATTAATTCAAAACTATGACTCATCCTTCACCTCTCTAAGTCCTAGCAAGCCCAGAGTAGCCCCTCCCTCGCTCACTGACCTTCTTCCATTTCACCACTTCCTACTCTATGTGAAGAGATTGCTTTTCTTCCCCTGCAGCTCGTTAACACATCTGCTTTTACACCACCTTCTGCATTGCATTGGCCTCATCCAAAAATTGTTTTTCTGCACTTTCAGTACTTGAAAAAAACCCTAAAATAATCCAACAAGCCTACTTTTGTAGTTTCCCTTACCATTTTATGTATTCCATTTTACTCGGGTTGGAAAGTTGGAGTATATCTCCATTTCATGATTCCAGTGAGATCACACAATCATAGAATCATTTGGGTTGGAAGAAACCTTAGAGATCATCTGGTTCCAAACGCTCTGCCATGGGCAGGGATGCCATTCACTACATCAGGTTGCTCAGGACCCCATCCAGACTGGCCTCAGACACCTCCAGGGGTGGGGCATCCACAACTTCTCTGAACAACCTGTTCCAGTGCCTCACCACACTCACAGTAAACAATTTCTTCCTAATATCTAACCTAAAGCTGCCCTCTGAGTTCAAAGCCATTCCCCTTGTCCCATCACTACAGGCCCTTGTGAAAAGTCCTGCTTCAATTCTCTTACAGCCCCTTTAGGCACTGGAGGTTGTGTAAGGTGTCCCTCTCTTCTCCTGGCTGAACAGCCCCAACTCTCTCAGCCTGTTTCCACACCAACTGCTCATGATCACACTCATGCAATAAGGTTCTCATCAAATGCTTCCCACAGATCTGGAACAGAATTTCTCTCCCAGTCAATTGCCAGCTCTCTCCATTGTTTCCCCTCAGAGGTTTCAGTTCACCTATGTAAATGCTTCATACTACTCCACCCTATGAAGTGAACCAATTAATGCTCCAAAGTAGGGCTGATCAACATGATTTTGCTTTGAGCACGCACATACTTCAAAGAAAAAATTCTCTTCAAGTCCAGTCTTGGAAGGTTTTTTTGTGCTCCTGACTAGTCTTTTCATTCACCAAGAAAAAGAAAAATTAAGGCACCAGAGAAATGTGGACCAAAATTCAAAGCATCATGACCAGCAGCCTATTTAGTGTTCCATAGAATTCCACAGCATCACAAACTTGCAAGGTGCCTACCACGGAAGACCTATCACACCCATAGAAAACTGCCATCAAACACTAATGAAATTCAACTGATCTCAAAAATGATCTTTGGGTCATGTAAGGAACCTAATATTTCCTAAAGAAACAAAACAGACTTTAAATTCTTTCAAAAATGTTTGGATTAATGATTTCACCTGGCTAGTTACAGCAGTTAACACTTCAACAGATATTAAAAAAAACAATTATATGTGTTATGTATTCCACTGATATTCTAAATATGGAGCCCTTTTAAGAGATCATTTTACAGAATTCAGTAAGGGAATGCTGATGGAAGATTTCAAGAATAAAAGGATTATTCTGAAGACATCAATTACCTGATGCAGTAATTATGTCTTCATTACAGACTTTTATTATTTTGTCAGTACAGCTCTGAATAACAGCATCTCAAACCAGTAATCTGGAAATTTAGGCTTCTTAGTTGCACTCACAGTTATTTTACCAGTGATGCACTGGAACAATTTCATTTAACATTTATAGCAACAAAGCAAGAGTGACACAGGGTGCAACTTTGTACCTGAACACTTAATTACTTAGAATACTAAGGAGGTCTGGAAGTTCAGTAATTACTTACCATTAACATTCTTCTCACTTCAGAAAAAACCCACCAGCATTCACTCAAAGCTATAAAAGCCCACTGAAGTGACAGCCTTAGGCATATTCAGATTAAGATACATATTTTTTATCACTTTTCTAAAAATCCATGTTGTTTTTTATAAATTTCACAGAAACTTCTTCAACTACTTTTATACATGAAAGACATTTTTACCAAACTTAAAATTTGTCTTCTTGGTGTGTGAAATTAAGGTCATCTTTCCTATTTCTTGATCTAGGTTCCTTTATGTTGTCACTCAATAGGTAGTTTTAAATTTTATCTCACATCCCTCTGTATTTTTATCTTTTTTTAATCTATCAACAATAAACAAGTGTATCCCACTTCTCGAAAAAATGACACCACCAATCCAAGCTCTGGTAGAGAACTTACTTTATCTATTTAGCATAAAACCTCATGTTTTCCCATTAAATGTCATAAATATGCTCAGTAACCCGGTCAAAGGCACCTGGTCTTTCTCAGGCACCAGCAGCTACCCACTCAAGCAAGACACAAATTGATAAGTCACTTCCATTACATTTTCTTTCCTGCCCTTAAGTACCGTTCCCACGGAGAAAAGACATTTAAAAATATTCTGGAGTTGAGAGTATATCCTCTTACAGGGTTAGACAGTTTTCATTTTATATTGGCTTTCAGGGCATACAGGCCACTCTTTCGTTTCTTTCTTCCATCACGCTAAATCCTAACTATGAAATCCATTAGCTAACCTCTATATTTCTAAGAGGATTTTCCTAACTCGGGCTTTGCCTAAGCGCAGGAGAAGCCTACAGTGATTTTCCACTAGGTGATACCCCGGACTTTTCCCCCAGGCTGTTCCACCCCTCTTACCCAATGATCCATGCGCATGGATAACTCGGGGAGCGAACAGGGCCATTTATCGGGATATTACTGGGTTTAGGCATTGCGCGGTATCCACGGTACCGCAGCCGCACAGCTGCAACTTCAGCAGGGACCTGCGGGGCTCCGTGGCCGCTTCCAGCCGGCGGGAGGGCGGTCCCGCCCCACACGGCCCCGCTGCCCCGGACCGGGCGCCGCCGACCTCCGGCCCCCGCCCAGCCCTGCGGGACCGCGGCGCCCCGGCCGCCGGGACGGCCGCCATCGCCGCACCAACACGCCTTGGGCTGTGAGATCAGACAGACACGCGGCCGCGCTCCCACCCCGTGCCAGACCGAACCCTCCGCCGCTGCCCAAGCGGGCCCTTCCTCTCTTACCGGAGCAGCCGGGAGGATACACCGCGCACGGATCCCAGAGCTCAGCCGGGCCGCGATCAGCCCCGCATCTCGCTCTTGCCTGCGGGGACAGCGGCTGCAGCGGGGCTGCCGTGGCGGCGCTGGGCGCGCCCGGGCCGCTGCTCCGCCGGTGCCGCCCCGCACACGCGCGGCCGCAGCTGCCGGGACGCGCCCCGCACAAAGATGGCGGCGCCAGGCGCGCACCCCGCCCCCGCCCGGCCGCCCGCGGCGGGAGCTGCCCGGAGCAAAGATGGCGGGCGCGGAGTCCCGACGCCGCGGATCTCCCTCACGTGGTAGCGGCTCCTCCCGACCGACGGCGGCAGCTTCTCCCTGTGCCGGAAGCGGATCCCGGGGGTCTCCGAGCAGCGCCGGGGCGGGAGTGCGGGGAGCTGCTCGCGGCCCCGGCGCTCGGCGGACAGGTAACTGAATGCGGCAGCTGTAGCGACCCGACCGAGGCCCGGGGAGAGGCGCGTCCGCTTTGATCCGGGCGGCTGCGGGGAGGGGGCTGAGGGGCGCGCGGGGCACCCGGTTCTGTCCCCTGCCCGCCGGGGCTGCCCGGGCTGGGGAGGGCTCGGCCGGGCCGGGCGGAGGTGGCTTCTGCCCCGCCGAAGGCGATGCCCCGCGGAAGGCGATGTCCCGCATCGCCTCTCTCTGTGCCGCCGTTGCGGTCCCGGAGTCGCGATTCAGAGGCTTCTCCTTGTGTTCAGCATCAGGGAGTGAGAGAGGTGCGCCTGCATCGGGGAGATTACGTCAGGCTATAGTGGTTGTTGTTAGTGTGTCTGCAAAATAAACGAAGCACTGAATGAGATAAACGTTTTCTGGCTGCTCTCAAATCTTTTAACTCTTTCAGCTGGCAAATATGTACTTCCAACAGTTGTGGTTTCAGAGGCAGGGTTGTTGCCGTGCGTGATTTGGAGGCGGTAGTACGGGAACAGCCGGCTAATAAAGCAGACCGAGCCCTCCTTAGTCCCGGTTGTACATCTGCACGTCTGCACACAGCAGCTGGACAAATGGGGACTAAGCTGAACCAGCAAATTTGCTCTTTCCACATTAAGTCTTGCCTCTACTCAAAAACATCAATCAAACAAGTCATGTACCTGTGATGGAAGAGATTGGAGCTTGTAGAAGAAAATCGTCCTGGGCTTCTGTTGCATAACTTAGTATGTATCCTTCATTTGACAGAGTATTCCAGAGACCATCTCTGATTGTTTTCAAGACAGTTTCACTTAATGAGGTATGGGAGAGAAGGAGCCATGTCAGAAGAAGCTGTTACTGAGACACGATTTTCTCTGAAGACAGTAGCTTTACGGGTGTTTAATCTTCCCCTTTCTTGGTATTATTCTCTTAACCAGGTAATAAATACGTTATCTAAATATTGTTACTTTTTTAATACATTTAGAGGTTTATTGCAGTGTTGTATCTCTTGTGAGTGTAAATTGAATTTGTATGGAATACCTTGGGGTTTAGTTTGTTTACAACACTGCACAAAATAAATTGTCTTTTTGTCTTTTTCTGCTAATTAATGCTTAGTACCTCCTCATACATCTGCTTTACCTCCAGTGTCTGTATATCTCTGTTTTGTAACAGTGCAGTGATTCTCAAAATACCAAAATTCTCAAATTGTCTTTCTTTTTTTTTTCTTGTAGAATTTTTTTGGTATTTACAAGCTAAACATAACTGTCATTAAATTTTGAATAATAGTATTGAGTTTTGCTTTTAAAACCAGTTTTTGCTTGTAAAACCTTTTAAAATCAGTCTTTAATATGACTGTATTTTTATTGAATTATACATTCATAAGCAAAAGCTATGTAATATTTCACAGTTCCCTGTAAGTACTTTTCTTTGACTGCATATAAAACCAGGATGAGATATTCTCAGTCTTAGCTGCATACGCTCATTTCCACGTTTTTTCTATATATTAAATATTTCAAAAATCTCACTGCAAGATCACTGTTTTCTTTTTCATGATGCAGCATACTCATGTCCTTTTTAAATACCACACGCAACTCCCTTATGTGCAACTATTAACTTTCCTCTTTTTAGACGTTTTCATTTCACTGTTAATTTATGATAATGTTTGTAGGCACACAAAAATGTAAAGAAATCCATTTACAGTTCTTTGAAACGTTGGTTTTAACATTTAATTTTATCATCTTAGAGGTTTTGATCTCAGGAGTTTGGTTGTTAACTCTTTTCTGTGAAATACAGTAGTCTTTTGTAAGTTTTGTGTTGGTGCTATTTCAGACATTTCCTCACGGAGTACAGTGGTAGTTGCAGACCTCAGTCAAGGCATGGTATCAAGAAGGGCAGGGTTCTCAAGTCAAAGGTGCTTGACTTGTTGACTGTAAACTCAGTGCAGAGAGAAGCTTTCAACGTTTCTTCAGATTGCACAGTGGTGATAGTATTTACCAACTGCACAGCAAGCAGGAGTGCCAGAGTGCCGTGGCGCCCTGTGTGCTCGCTCTGGTATGAGGAATCACCTTACACAGACACCACGGGAGGCCCAAGGACTGTGGATCTGCTTTTCTCCCAGCAGTCTGTTCCTCCAGCAGCATAAGTTTCCAAAAGATTTTGTGACTGTGAACTGTGGTTTCTGGTTAAATGGCGCTTTTCTTCTTTGTGTATCTTGTTACTTTGTACATTACAAATTTTGTTAATGGCTTTTGATACAAGCTGCAATAAATGTTCTATGCAAATTGAAAGACCACACGAATGTTGGCATTAGGATCTTCCACTCTCACAGTGCAAGAAGTAGTTGTGAAAGGCAAGTTCCTTCTCAGTATTTTTTTTGCTGTTAGAGATTTAATTGAAGCCCTGAATTATCCTGGCATTAAGAAGAAATTAAAAAAACCCAAATCTTTGTTTGAAAGTCATTTGCTTAGATCCCCATAGTCTATGGATTTGCAATATACCTTATAGTTCTTGGTACTGGAGTCTGTCTCTCAGTATATATATTTGCAATTAAATCACACTTTTATTTTCAGATAAAGCTTTCCCCAGGGTTAAAGAAACTTTTCACAGTAACAGCAGTGAGTGCAATATCTGTGATTTTTCTGGCCCATCACTTTAAAAGAAGACGTGGAAAGAAAAACAAGAAAGTGCCACCATGGGAACCAGCTCATCTTGTATTAGAGTGTACCAAAGCAGCTGCTTCAGAAAAAGGTAAGTCATGGAACCCCCAAGTTGGGGGCTTTTTTTTTGTTTTCTTAGAGAGGGAAAAAATTGGGTAAGGGAATGGGTGTGCATAACTGCAGTAGTAAACCAAACTGTTTTCCTTTGATCATGGAATAGTTTGTATTGGAAGGGACCTTTAAAGTTCATCCAGTCCAACCCCTGCATTGAGCAGTGATATCTTCAGCTAGACCAGGTTTAATCATAGCCCCATCCAACCTGGTCTTGAATGTTTCCAGGGTTGGGCATCCATGACTTCTCTGGACAATCCATTCCAGTGTTTTAGCACCCTCATTGTAAACTCTTTCTACCTTGTTATCTAATGTAAATCAGCCCTTTCTTAGTTTTAGAACCATAGCCCCTTATCCTGTTGCAGCAGACCCCGCTGAAAAGTCTGTTCCCATCTTTCTTATAGGCCCCTTTCAGGTACTGAAAGGCTGCAGTAAGATCTCCCTGGAGCCATCTCCAGGCTGAACAATTCCAGCTTCTAGCCTTTCCTCATAGGAGAGGTGCTCCATCCCTCTAATCATCTCCATAGGATGGAACACCTGAGTGGGTTTGAATTGTTAGATTTTAAATTTTGAATTTGTCAAATTAGAAACAAAATTACAGTATCTTATAAAGAAGCTGGGCTTCTTGTCAAAGGTGAAATTTTAATCGTGAACCATGATTAAAACTCTTTTTATCAATACTGAATTAACAATGGGCTTTGCCATTCTTGTGTGTATCTCAGTATGGAGAAGATCAGATCTGATTTTTTATAGAATAGGCAAATAATTAAGCTAAAATGCAGTTGCTGTTACCGATAGTGATTTCTAATGTGTAGTTTCTCAACTAGAGCTATAAATAAAAGAATAATTGTTGTTTGTTTCTAAACTGGATTTTTTTAAAAAGAGTAAATGCAATTCTTGATAGATTTGCAAACTAAACAATATTTTGAGTTTGCAAGAGCTCTAAAATAAATGTATCTCTTAGGTTCTAGTTGTTCCAGTAGTCGACAAAACTTGACTCTTTCTCTGAGCTCTGCCAAGGAAAAAGGATCTCAGTCCTGTATCTATGCAAATGGAGGACTTTTCAGTAAATACTCTGGTTCAGTTCAAAGCCTGACCTCGGTAAGTAAAATATTTTAAGGCTCTTGAATGTCTGCTAAGTTGCATTGAATATGCATCTGAAGGCTTCACTGAGCTGAAGGAAGTTGCCTGAACAAACTGCACAGGCAGCTAGAGATGCTGAGAAACCACTGTCCTTACCACAGAGTAAAACCAGTTTCTAGGCAGATGGCTTGGATGTATTGTACTCTGGCAGGAATGGGGTTTTAAGGATGCTTTTATAACAACACCTTGTTTTTTAAGGTTCAGAGTGCCACCTCTTGTCACAGTTGTGCTTGTGCCAATTCTAATTCCTGGGATAAAGCAGATGAAGATGACATTAAGCTTGTCAATATTCCAGTGACTACACCTGAAAATTTATATTTGATGGGTAAGTCATAATAAGAATATTCAGCATCTGCTTACAGTGAGTGTAAATAATTTTTTGGGTTTATGGTAAAGTGACACAAAACATTATTGTGTTCTTTCTCAGTGTCCTGTTGGCAAGTGTCTGAGAACATTTCCATAAAATAATGAAATCATACTTGATAAAACTGAAGTTAGTTTTCCAGAATACTTTTTCTTCCACTATTTGCAGTAGTAATCCTTAAAATCAAGCCCTGACACATGGGGAAAACGATCACATTTCTTTACGCAAAAAGAAGGTAAATATGTACTGGGAATATACTGGTGTAGGCTGGGAGGTGATGTTGTTTCAACTTACATCTCTGTGATAATTATGCTTATTTTAGCTACCTGTTTTCCTGTGTCTCTAAAATGTGAGTGTAGCTGAAGCTGTTGCTGCTCTGCCCTAGGTATGGAGTTGTTTGAAGAAGCACTGAGGCGCTGGGAGCAGGCCCTAACTTTCCGTAACAGGCAAGTTGAAGATGAAGCAATCTGTGGTTCCATTAAGCTGGGAGCAGGAGATGCAATTGCAGAAGAAAGTGTAGAAGTGAGTACATCCAGTCTGTAATCTACTGATGCTGCCCTGATTTGTTCTGTGTTATTACCTGAATCTTTTCAAATTCAATTACCAAACTTGACAACTGATTCAATTTCCAATTTAGTGGTATTGTATTTAAAGGAGATAAGAATCTGAGTTCATTCCTTCTGACTTTTTTGGTTGGTTATTTGGAGGAGGGCTTGGGAACAGAACTAACATTATTTATCTTTTGGCAATTGCTGATGCATCAGTATTTGTTTCTGGACAGTATTATTGAGCTATCAAGCAGACAACTTCCCTGCATGTAATCCCTTGAGTCCTCTCTTTCTTTTATGGTTATATGAGAGGATATCTGCTTGCCAAAGACAAATGTCTAAGGGAAAAATTATCAGTTTGTGCATATTCACAAACAATGTGCTTAAACTTTGTTTTCCTCCTTTCTTATAAACTAAATGCTAAAATATTTTGAAATAAACAGATATGTGTTACTTTCTCTATTTCTAGTGCAACATACAACAGATAATTTAAAAATATTTTTAAATTTATATTTTATTTTTTATTACTCTAAATAAAATATATGTTCTGAAAAGTGTATATATTGTGGATGTTGAAGTTTGCATCTGACAGTGTCACTGTGTGTTTTTTTTGTGGGTAGGAAATAATGTGGCACGGTTTGCTCCGTGAAGGCTTAATATCCTTGGATTTTACAAAGGAATCATACAGGCTGAAAGCAAATAGAAAATCTTCTAATGTCTGTCTTCTTGCAGGATATCATTAGTGCTGAATTCATTCATAAGCTTGAATCTCTTCTTCAAAGAGCTTATCGTCTTCAGGAAGAGTTTGAAGCCACCCTTGGTGTCTCTGATCCTGCTGCTCTAGCTAATGATATTGGTGAGTGCTGCTACTTTACATCTTTTTTGCTTGTACTGATGGCTCTTGGGGGGAGGACTGAAATATCCACTGAGCAAAATTATATTTATCAGTAAATCAACAATAAAAAAATCACATTCTTTACATTATTGTGTTTGATGAAGTGGTTCTATTTTAGATAACAATGGATTGAAAGGGAATTGTTTTCTTTGTAACTTGTCAGTATTTAAACATTTGTACAGCAAGAATATATGACCCTTTTTATAACATGGGTGTTCAGAGGTTTTATGCATCTTCTGAACTATGAAACTTTGTATGCTTTGTCATAATTTTTTTACGAAAAAGGAAGATTAAACTAGAAAGACTTAATCTGAAGCAGATAAGGCATTAGCAAAGGTCTTGTCTCTGGTGAGTGAAATTTATTACAGTTTTGAGTGACTAAGCTGTTACAACGGCAAATATAATGAGTAGTTGTTGCCTGACATGCTGATTAAGTACAGATAGTTTCATTATTTTTGTTGAAAGAATTGGATCTTAAAGATGGATGCTGTGGTACCCTTTCATAATTCAAGATGAAGCATCTGTCCTCAAATATCTGGAGTTTAAAGGCAGAGCACGTTCTGGGATCAGTCTGTCAGGAGCCGTGTGCTGGGCTCTGGCTTGCCTGGCACGAGGTGGCAGTGCTGTGCTGTCCTCTCTTGGCCCTCCTCGTCCTGCATCGACCAAACACAGCCTTGGCCAAGGTGGGAGTTAGATTTAGGTCAGAGCTGGCTTTCTGACTCACCTGCATACACCTGTAAATGTAACCCTTAAAGCAAAAAAGCGTTTGAACGTTTCATTTTGGTATCTGAAACCATCAGTCAAGTTGCATTGTATATCCATTATAATTAGAAGTTTATTTGTGATTTTTTTCTTCAGGCCAAATTGATAAAATGGTACTCAAAGGACTTGATGTGAATGCTCAATGTGTTTAGTTATTGTTTTGCTTGGTTGCCCTGGAGTATTTACAATTAATATTTCATTTTTCAGATGTGATGACTAAATTCTTGTTTACCAAGAATGTTCTGAGAATTTGATTCCTTTCAAATATTCTTTATAGAAATAATTTGTGATCTCTTGAGTTATTTTATTTTTTAAATTTTATTTGTGCTGGCCCAGATCTGTGAGGAAAAAGGCAATGAACTGGTGTAGTGAATTCTGTTTTCTGTGTTCAGGATTTGGGACTTTTCATCATTATCTTTCTTGAATTTTTGACTTGAACAGCAAGTATATTAAAGCATGCTTCACTTTTTCAGAATATTTTAATAAAAAATCAGAAGGACATCGTCTCCTTTGAAGCACTTGTGATGCTTAGAAGATTTTTGTTCAATATTTGATGTATTAACAACAACAGGAATGGAAGGGTTCAAGAGTCACAAGAATAAGCAAATCCAAGACAATTATGAAATCCCAGTGGTTAAAAGAAATAAAGATAGTACAGCCTTCTTTGCACTACTAAGAATAAGGCTAATACCCTACTGCAAAATACAAACCACAGTTCTGAACGGAAACAGAAATGAAAGGTTCTGTGCTGTGTAGGAATGAATATAATTTGTGGCAAAAGAGGCAGCTCACATGGTTTCCTGGATGATTTATAAGTAAAACTTCTTAAAAAATTAGATAAAAAAAGCATCCTAATCTACCATTTACTATTCACTAATCTTGAAAAATGGGAATGGGTGTTGTTTGTTTGTTTGTTAAGATTTTCAGATGAATTTGCAATTTCCCAATCATTTGGAACAATCTCCAGCACATCATGCCTGTGAAACAGAGTTGCTAATTTGCAGTTCTCTTACCACAGAAAAAATAACGAAATATTTAATTAGTGCCAGTTGATACAGTTTCATAGTAGGTATGTTTTCTTGGACTATAGGTTTTTGGACTACATATAGGTTTTTGAGAGATCTTCAGTTTGGTGAATTAGTATAGCATGAATTAGGTGATAATATTTAGCTCACTGACATAAACATTGATTTATATTTCCATCTGCTGTTAAGGGAAAGATTTACCTTTTAGGGAAGATATTTGGTCAAATACTGTAGTTTTATCAACTATATAGTTGATTATAAAATCATTTGTAGAGCTGGAAGTTGATAAAAGCTTATAATTTAGGGCTTAAAATTTTATAATTTAGGGCATTTAAAGCATTGAAATAATAAAAAGTGAAGGTTAGTAATAAAGATCTGAATTATCTCTTTAAATAGTTTCAATCTAACAAACAACATTCAATCTTGGCAGGTAAGGATTGTAGATATAAGTGAGAGATTTTAAAAGAAAAATCATGAAGAAACACTTTAGGAAAGTTACACACCATAATCGATATCAGCTCTTGGCACATTGCTGCAGAAAAAAAACTTTTCTAGCCTTTGGCTGTGTGCGAAGGACAACACCAGCATGGAGGCAAAGATGCCTCTTGGGTTGTTGTGGTCCTAGAATACTGTGTCCAGTTCTGTTGGTCATATTTCAGAAGATTGGAGATTCTAGACAGCTCAAAACAAGCCATAAAAATTTTCCATGTTTTGGACAAACAAGTTAATCCGTGGTTCACATTGGGCATGTCAGCTCCTTATTGAAGAAAATACTGAGAGGTGACTGACTTGTTCTGAATAGCTGCTTACACATGGAAAAGGTATGTGGTGCTGGGGATTTGTAGACCTCGTTGTCAGAGTCATAACGAGATCGGATTTCTAGTTGTTCAAGTGAAACAAGTGCAGTTCTGAAGTAAGATACCCTCAACACACTTCAGAGGCAAGACTACTTTTTAGTGCTGTTTTGAGGGATGTTTTCATTCTTTGAGAGGAAGATACAAACCTGGGGTTAAATGGTCAGTATGGTCTTTCTGGCATTTAAGTATTTCCCCTTACTACTATTTTTTCTTCTTCTGTGGGCCTTGGAGTGAATAAGAAAAAGCCTTTGTCCTTAATAAATTTGTAATTGCCCATCCATGGAAGTGCTCAAGGTCAGGCTGGACAGGGCTTTGAGCTGCTTGATCTAGTGATGGCAGGGGTTGCAACTAGATGGTCTTTAACGTCCCTTCCAACCCAAACCATTCTGTGATGACACTTGCAGCTCATGAAAAATGCTTATAACCAGCTCTCATGCTTCAGGGTTTCAACTGTTCACCCACAACAATGATCAGAAAATGTTTAGCTCTGTTTTTTTTCTCTGATACATAGGAAAGATAGATGTGGTTTGTGGATTTTTCTTCTGTTTTCTCTACCTGAAGTGCTTGTGATCAGCCACAGCTGAAGTTGAGGCTCTGACAGTTGGACAGATGCTATCAGGTGCTACATAAATGCCTGACAGGCACTCCTTATTCTTATTTATAAGAACGTAAATTGTTTATAATTTGGTTTATAAGGAACTCCAGATTTGTTCAGAAGGAAACTTACAAAGGTGAAAATTTCTAGCAATTTCTCAGTTTCGGCTTTCTCTGTAAATTCTATCAAACTTCTGGAGCTCTTGAAACCTCTCCCCCTATTTATCTACTGTTCACAGATGCTCCTCTTTCCCAAAACTTTTCAATGTTACTCTTCCCAGATCAACATCTCCCTCTACCACATCAAATTTAGATCTTAGTGCTGCCATTGATCAATCATACCACGGACCTGCTTTTCACTTGGTGATCCCACTTACTATTTTAAGTTGGTTGTGCATGATAAACAATTTGCCAAGCAGCAACCTTCTGGAGGAGGCTGTGGTAACGTGAGAGAGTCAGGAACGAGTTACCTGGGGGGCTGTTGGAATAAAAGAGCTTATCACTGCAGGCACTGTCTTTCCTCATGTGCTGTGTCTGAAGTGCCTCTTCTGCCTGCCAGGACAGCTACTTCCGATATTTCTACATATTCAGCTTTCAGCAGTGCAGAAGACAGAGGTATAAATAAATATATTTTCTCCCTGTCAGTAGAATACTATTAAGAGTAATAACAGTAAAAATGATTGCAAATAATAATTTTCAACTCGGTTGAGTTAAAGCTGTTGTTGAGTTATAAATGATTAATACCACCCTGGAAAAGACTTACATTTTAAATAGATGAAATAATGGAATGCCATTGTGTTCACTGTTGCATTCTCCACTGGACTTGAAGTATTATCATATAAATCAGTAAGCTAAAATAGGGTTTCTGTAGAAAAAGTTATTCTGGACATGAAAATAAATATGTAGGGCTAAGCTGTGGTTGTTTTTGTGCTGTGCCTCGTAGTACTGTGAACCAGCATGGGAAGCCTTGAAGGCTTTCCTGAGGCAGGCATAAGGCTACACTCCATCAGAAAGGAGGCAGTTGGCACAAAACTGAAACAAAATATTCATCCTGTTATTTCTGAGTGATGAATGTAAAGGTGTGTAGAGGGTTAAAAGCTTCCAGTACTTTCGGTAGTCTGCCCCTGAAGAAAGCTCTCCGTATTTTTTTTCCTATTTAGATCTTTTCTAGCAGACTGAAATGTTAGTCGAGTTAACTTGGGAGGAATGCAGAGTTGGGAGAGAAACAATAGCTTTACTTACAAGCAGAATTGCAGGTCAGAGGGGAAAATTCTCAAATTCTAGGGTTCCTTGTCAGTGCTAAATTCCTAGTACTTCATATTATTATTTTAATTTCTACTATAAAAAGGAATGCTGGCATTCAAACTGATCGGGACTTGTGTACTGGCCCTTAAACTTTCTGACAATATTGAAACGTTTTCATGTTAATACATTTTAATTTTTAAAATATTTACCTTTTATTCTGTATCAGTTATGCAGTTTAAAACAAATGAAGTGTTTGAGCTACCGCAGTAAAATCTCTCACAAAGGTCTGTGCTGTTGGATGCTTTTGTTGAAAGGTTTGTCTGTTTCTTTTTTTAATTTTCTTCTCACAGTCAAAGTTATGTCTGGCATTTTGGAGAGAATAAGCACAGCCTTTAACCTAGTGACAAAACTGTTTGGGGAACAGATTTACATATTAGAAACCTTTTCTTCAGCAGCTCTTAAACAAAAATCTTTGCATAATCAGTGAAGCTGTTGAAATCTCATTTTTATATAATTCATTAATACAGACTTCTCTAATGTCTTCCTATCCATGGATTAATATTTACAGCCTGTATTTTCTTCCTGCCTCTGACATGTTATTGGAAAAATTTTAGTTTGAGTGTATTTTGCCTATGTACAACAAATGTTTCTAGTTACAATTCCTAGTCTCCAATGAGGAGCACTTTGTAATAATTCACTTAGGTGAGCTCTAGTAGTACATACTGTAAAATAATTTAAAGAGTTGTGTTACTTTTTGTGTTAGCTTGAAAACTTTTGCTTGCTTTGTTCCTTCAAGATAAATTTACATTAAATAATTGCCTAATTTCTTTGAGAAGACCTAAACATTTTTCTAGTGGATCTAGTTGAAATCTAAACAAAAGAAAATGACAGCTTTTTCCCTAAGTGTGAAAATGTATTCATCCCAACAAATGGGGGAAAAGGAAAGAAAGCAATATTTTTAAGTCTGAGGAAAAGCCCAGAGAAGTTATTCCAATCCTATTTTTTAAAAAATTATGCATATTTTGAACATAATTTTTAGCTATTGCAATTTGTTGAAGTTCAGTAACTGCTAAAACATGAGGTCTCTCACATTGCAACTTATTGCTGCAACTCCTTATTTCTGACACCCAAGAGATGCTCAAAGTGCAGATGTTTGAGTTGGATTGTATGTCTTCCCTAATCAGTAGTATTTTAATCTTCCCTTTAAAGGTATTTTGTCCAATATCATTAACACGTCCTTTCTAAGTTGCTGTCCGTAAAATTCCTTATCAGAGAGCACCTAGGTACAATGCTTGACTAGAGTAGGATTGGTAGTTAGAAGTTCAATCTAATACTGAAGCAAAAATATTTCGGCCAACATTTTGTCTATGGAAAGGTTATAATGCTTGGCTTTCTGAGTGATACTCTTAGTTTTGACAATAGTCTACTAAAAATGCAAAGTAGCTTTGCACAGATGTGCAGTGAAGTTGCTGCTGCTGAAAAATATTGGTATTCATAATATTTTTTTGTTGCTATTTACTAACATGGAGTGTATTTTTCTGTTAATCCTAGAAGCTGAAATTCTTTCAACAGTGGCTCAAGAATATCTATTTCACTGTTCACTGACCCAGCACTGGAGAAGTCAAGGTCGCTTACTGTGGTCACTTAGCTTGGAGGTTTTTCCAAAAGCACTTCCAATAAGAGGAGAAAGAGTCTGTTTCTGGTTTTTGAGGACTCTTGCTGTTTGCCCAACAGCTTTGCCGTCAGGTCCAACAGTGCAGGCTATTTATACACCTCATTGCTTTCCCTTAAATGGCATCCCCGAGCCCTGTCTTCTTTCTGTCCTCACCAAAACTCCTGTCTAAGCCCTTGTCTCTCTCACTTCTTGACTCCTGCCATGTTTTGTCTTGCCTTGTCCATTTAAAACTTGCTTGTCTGACATGGCCTTAACTGTTGTTTATAAAAATCACCTTTGGTCATTTTCCTGACCAGATTATTCCTCTCTCTTAAGAAGTCTCTCTCCCTCGGGAACTTCTCTTCAAATGAGATACAATCTGGTCCTTCTTTTAGCTCTAAAAGCTGCTTATAATGGAGCCACAATCCACCAACATGATTTTATTTCCCAGACTTTGTTCAGTTAGCTGTTCCTGTGCATCCCTGCTCAGGCCTCCCAGCACAAAATGCATCTCAACTAATTCTGCTCGTTCTTTACAATATGTGGGCACCTGCAATTGTCTCTTTCACAGTGTTTAAAAAACTGTTTTAAAGTATGTATTTACCTTCTTTTTGAGTAAGGAAAAGTCATGATTTTCCCCATGTGTTGAGGCTTGAATTAATAACTGCTTGCCTATATTTTGAAAAGTTATATGTAAGTGGAGAAAGGCCTCCAAATGCAGAAAGTTGGGGGTTTTTTTATTTCTCCTCTCTCATGTTTTTGTGATACCTTCTTAACAAGTTATAGTTTGCAGATTCTTTTTCTTACTAGAAAAGATGTACGTGCACTTAACATCTATTAGTTTGTATATATTGTGAGTATAAATGTTCTAGAGGTAGGAAAAATCAGATAGATGGCAATGAGTGGGGGTGGGATAAGTGTTTATTTTTCTTGCTGGCATACTGGCAGTGTGAGCTTATATAAGCTGATGATCAAGAACATGTTTTAGTCCATAGGGCCAATTCCTCTTTTAGAACTTCTCTGAAAACAATCTCTTCTTGCATTGCAGTCTACTCTTAAGAGAGGCTTGTCTGAGATGTTTTTGGGCAAGATGAAGAAAGGTGAGCCAGAATAGTCTGGGGGAGATGAAGGCAGTGATAGTTCAGAATTCAAAAAGACTTCCAAGATAATCAACTCTCTTGGCTTGGTAGTCTTGGAATTGCAGAAACAATACTTTGAGCTTTCCAATTGCTTCGGAGTGCAATATCAAAATGGAATATTGACAGAATCATAAAATCAGCAAATACAGATCTCTGCATTATAGTTTTATAAATTCAGCAGTTAGATCTAAAAGAGATACACTTCTGTCTGCAATTTATTTTCAAGGATTTGAAATTGAAACATTGTGTGCTTGTGCACATACTCAAAAGCTAAGAACTTTCCTTAATGAATGTGTCTACTGTGTATAAATCTTGCTGCCCCGTTGGTGGAAGACTCTGACCCATCAAGCTGGCATAAAAGGTTGTGCTATATCCATACAGCACAGTCTTCAAGAATTGCTGTTAACAGGACTTGTTATCTAGCACTAGAGCCATGCCCCATCACTACAGTTCTACACATTTATTTGCCAAGCATTTCATTTGGGGTGTGGTTTTTTTAATTGTTTACCCTATAACTGGAAGGCACAAGTAGCTTGTGGAAGCATTTAATTCCTAATGGCCTTTTAATATCTTACAATTTTCTTAAACTTCTGTTTCAGCTTGAAATGTTTCCAAGTTGAAACTATATATGGGAGCAAATTTATTTTTGTGGAAAGTTATAGCAAAAATGAACAATAACAATGGAGGGAGTAAAATTTATTGTTTGTGTCATTTTTCTCTCATGCGTGTATTTTTGCAGTTAATAGCTAAAACTTTTAGAAAAAGTAACTAGGTTTTTGATTTCCCTTTAGATGGTTCAAACTAAAGGGCTTTTTTAAAATAAATTACTGTCTCTTATTCTCTGTGAGATATCTGGACTGTGCACATGTCCCACCTTACCTAATAATCCAGTTTGTAGCAAAGTGCTGTGGTGTAACTGATTCAAGAGCACATGTCGATCACACCAGGCTTTATTCTCTCTCCTGCTATTTAAAGCTGCCCTTGTTCTACATGGAGAAATGCTGCGAGTATTTAAAGGTAAATATGCATATTTCCACATGGCTTGGCACTGATTAGCAGCTGCTCAAACAGATGGAGTTAAAGTTGCCATCTAGTCAATCTATTAGTTATCTGTAGTACACCAGAGTCAGGTAAAATAAAGCAAGGCTTGAATAATAAAGAATGTATATAACTTAGGTGCTCGCCAATGGTCAGGTTGCTCTAGTCATTACTTGCATTATGATTCAAGTATTAATATGTTGTTAATAATGCATTTTGCAGCCTTATAATGTTATTTGTTTGGTTTTTTAGTTTAAGTTTCATAATTGGTCCTATTTAGTAAACTAAAGATTCAGAAGAACTCTTCATAGAGTACAACTTCATAAGGATTCTTATCTCATTCTTTCCCATTGTTGGGGACAAGTGGAATGCAAGTAGGCCTCAGTCGGTGGGGCACTTGAAATATTCTTTAAGTCTTATTTCTCAAGGTTAAGCATGTGTCTTAGTAATTTAAGTTCTTAAACCATATCTGTGTGCAGCTGGGTTTGCAGAAGCCAGTCACATTCCTGATCAGTGTCACTGGAGTCTGCAGCGTTCTGTAAAACAGTTCTGCCCTGAGACTGAAGGGAAGACTGAGATTATTAGGCTGTTCTTACAGTTTGTCTGTGTCAAACATGCTCCATTCTGAATACAGAGTCCAAGTGTGAGCCCAAAACACACCTGTAAGTCTGCATCTTTTGATGTTTATTTCACTGCGGATCACCAGGTGTATAGCTGGTTCTTTGTCTGATAATTCAGGGATGAGAAGGTATCAGATTTTTCTGATACTGTCTTCATACATGTAAGTGGAATTATCAACTGTTGGACAGCATAAGTTTCTTTTAATGGAAGAACAAATGAATGTGTGGGTTCCTTTTGTCAGACTGTCTTTCTTGCTTTGAAATGTTGACATCCCTATGGCATGATACACTGGCTAAAGAAAAACCTTCCCAGAAATCTTAGTTTGACAAGATCATCTTGGATGGTCCCATACTCTTACGCTGTGTCCAGCAAAGTAATTTTTATGCCAGAATACTAAAATGTTTGCTCCTCTGGGTTTCATATGACATGTTAGGAAACTGATTTGAAAAAAAAGTAATTTGAAGAAACAATTAGAAAGATAACAAGTTTCAGGAGCTGAGCAATGCTTGCTCGTTATTACTGTCCCTTTTCATCACTCTGTGTGGTAATATCTGCTCTTTGAAGAAATGCATGGTGGGAAAGCCAAGAAGAGGGCAATGAATTGCCTTGGAAAGAAGGAAGGGATATTCTTAGTAATGCACTGGTATCAACATCCTGCATTTAAGTACCCACTGACCCACAGGTGTCGAAGAACTGAGACCAAAGGGAGAAATGAACTTACTTTTGAAGACTTTTCTACCTAACCTGCTTATGGAGGCCTCTGGCATAGGAAAGGTACTGAAGATACTAATTTCTAGATGTGGAAGCCTGAAAGTTAACCTTGTACTTCCTTCTTCTCTAAATACGACATTGCAGCCTGAATCTGCTCTGCAGCTCCATGAGTTAATGTACTGTCACACTGAATGGGGTTGAACAGACCATTCCATTGTCACTAGAAAGTGGCTGTGCAAAAATAGCAGTAGGTTGCACTTGGTTTTGAGATGTGAAGAACTGAGAAAAGGCAGTGACATTTAAATCTGGTGACTGAGGTGTCTGCAGGCTCCACAGGGCTGTGCTGTAAAGCCTGGTGCTTCAAAGTCTCAGCTTTGAAATAAGCAGCACTGGAATTCAAACCTCTTTGCTGTGGACAACAGAGATGTGATGCTTTCTGAACTCCAGGAGAATGGAGTACCTCGTGGAGTGACAACTTTGTGCTGCACATCCATCCAAACAGACTCTGTCTGGATTAGACAGCTGAGCAAACTTTGCTTGATTGCCAGATCTTCTCTCTCAAATCAAATACAAGCACAGAAACTGTTAACTAAAGCATTAGACTTAGAACAGAAGAGTGCTCAGAAAACCTTTTCCATAAAGGGTAGGGATTTAAGCCTTAAAATCAGGGAAGATCCACTGATATTTAGGTTCAAGGTAAAGATGTTGTGAAAAGCTGTAACCCTGTATAAGTGTAAAACTGTGTAATGTGCAGTTATGAATCAATGTTTACATTTTCAATGAAATGAAAGGGTGTGTGATAGGGAGAGACCTCCTAGTGACATGTGGTTTACACAAGATACACGTCTCAAATCTGTTTCAGGATCATATGTCTGTAAAGCAGAGAGTCAGAGAACTAAAACAGAGAGGTGAACACATACATACATCTATTCTGTGTTTACTAAGCTGATTTCTCAGCTGTCAGCACAGATGATGTGTTAATTCAGGGTATAAAATACATATCAGATGCTGCTTTGTTTTCTTAAAATTCAGATTTCAGCAATATAGCACCACGTGTGTTTACTCTTCCTTGAGTTCGTAGAGTTTCTCATGGTGAGGTCTTTCTATTCTGAAATTTTGGTTTTACTGATTTGGAAATCCTGCTATGATGATTGAGACACAGCTTTCACAGGTCATATTCTCTATAATAAAATTATATTTTTAGCCTTTGGTAATTTCTTAGCTTAAAAAAAAATGCAGCTATCAGAAAATACTCCAACTCTGTTATCAAATTTATGGAAGAATTCTTTAGCAGATTTAAATCTTGAAAGAATCATTGCATTTATCACCATTCCAGAATAGCAAATTTATATAGTATTTCCTAATACTCTTCTGTAATTGGATATACCAGTGTGCATGGATTACAGGAAAGAAATTGAACTTACATTCCTTTCTCAAGTACACTTGATTTTTACATGGAGACACTAAAATGATTACTCATGTAATTTTGTGCTGTTTATTTACCTTTGCAAGATGAGAGCAATAGGATATAAGAGCAGTAGCCATGTTGTTTTGTTTTATACACCATTAAATGTGGTATTCTGCAGATAATATAACTTTATGGACAAAGCATCTTGAATGTCTGAAAATAGCCAAATTATTATCAACAGCACAGAAATTGTTATTATTTCTTTCCAAAGTGTTTGGAAAATCTCTTGAAGACTATGAGAATATTTTAGGCAAATTGCATCTTTTTCCAGATGACAAATATTGCAAATCAATACATCACAGTTTTCAGGTGGATTTTGTTGCTTATGTGTGTAGACTGAATGGATTCTACTATTAAATTTTTATAACCATTCTCTACTTACGAAGAATATGTTACTGTCATCTATACATGTTTTTAATTCAGCTTTTAATCAGCTGTACTACTTTTCTCATAAGAATAACATCAAAGTAATACAGAACACAGTGACTGAAGCACATCTTGAGTTTTGCATAATGATAATCAGGTGAGAACCCCGTGTCTTGGAAAATTGACCTTTTTATACCTGTATGAGTGTGTTTCAAGTAGAAGGCTTTTATTCAGAACCCTGAATATTATAGTTGGGCTTGGAAACAATTATGAAAGCTCTGTTGAGCCAACTTTTGCCAAGGAAGTAAGATTCAGCTCTCTACTCACATGTAAGCAGAAGATTACCCCTGCGTGAAAACTACGGAGGTTTCTGTTAAGGATGTAATCTGAAGGCTCAGCAGTGAGCTCAGCCAAAGCTTTCCTTGACAAAGGTCTGTCAGTACTAGGAGGAAGGTGAAATAGCAAACCCTGACTATCTGATGCTGTCCTGTGCTCCATTTTCCCCAGTTCTTCCCCAGCAGACCATTTTCGCTCACACTGCTGAGCAGAAGCTCTGAGTTAGAAGAGGGCCCTGTTGGAGGTGTGAGCACCCACTGAGAGCCAGGCTGGAGCATCTTCTGTGGGTTTGGTAGGCGTGGGAGGACTGCTGCTTTGTTTTTAAAGAAATCTGTCACTTCACTTTGCATCAGAGCAGTCACAACAAAGAACCATGAGACATGTTGAACTCGTGATACATGCTGATGTCCTGGTAGGGTAGAAGATTTGGGTAGATATTTTTAAGATACCCTGACCTGAAAAACATTTTCATGCTGAAGTCAGTAACAGCTTTGGTTTTATGCAGATAGGTGAGGTGCCTCCAGCTACCCCAGATATTTGTGTTACTGGAGAATGTAAACACATCATGCAATAGGAGATCCACAGTGTTCTGTGTGGGTACCCTGCCCAATTCTTGCCTTGCTTTTTTAACCTGCGGCTGTACGACCCAGTCATTGAAACGGGCCACCTGAAGGCTGGGATTGTTTTCTTTTTATAAATACAAAATGATGTAGAATTCACTGCTTTCTGGGTGCATCCTGTAAGACTTGCTGTAATACTTTAGCAGCTACTTGGTAGAAGTGATGATCAGCACTCTCAGTATTATGACTATTTATAAATGTAAATAAAGCTGGTTTGGGATGTTTCAGCAAGGGGTGACAAACCACTGTGCCGCTTGTGACTAGCTAGAAGACTGTGGCACACTCTCATGGAACTGAACCGTGTTGATTCATTCTGCTGTGCTGTCTGAACTGGATTGTTGTAATTCCTGTCACTGGGCAGGAAGCCACACATCCAAGGGGTCTGACCACAAAACGTGGGCTGGCAGAACACTGGGCCCCTGCTGCTCTGAGGGTACCATGACTTTTCATAAGTGGACTCTTTTGCAAGGTTTTTTCCTCTTCAGAGTCTATGAAGTTTCTCCTTTCTCATCCTGCTTCCCTGCTTGTGATGTATTAACTGCACTGATTTTCCACTAAAATGGGAAGGCTAGGCAGAATAGGGGACCGTGACTTTAATGCTGGTACTTGGAAGTAAAACCTGTGATTCCCAGTGAGTTCTTTACTAGTGGATAAGTGCTTTCCTTTTTTAAATGTGTCAGCTAAGTGCCAAACTCACTTGTGAACTCCTGCCATGTTTCATTCAGGGTTGGCAGGAAGATAACATGGAAACGGTTTTCAGAGTTTTAAAACATTATGTGAAGGTGGATGCTTCCCAGTTGAATACTAAAAGGTTAATTTCTGTGCAGTTATGAAGGTCAGATTTTGCTCTGAGAGTTTAGGGGTTAGCTTTGTGCCGTTTTACCATGAAAACCTACCAGAACAAAGACAAATAATTTTTCTATATTAGTACTTTGTAAACAGATGTGCAAATAGCTTGGTTCTGGTCTTTTTTAAAAATCTTGTTTAGTTTTAAATAGTTGTTTGCAAAACCTTACAAAGCTAGGAGTAATTTCACAAGCTTTAGCAGTCCTCCATATTGTTCCATTTTTTAATACCTTAATCCAATTTAAGGACCACATATACATTTTAAGGCACTGCAATCAAGATCCGTGACAGTAACATCTGAAACTCTACTTCATCCTCTTTACAAATATAAGTGAACCCTAAATAACTCCTTGGCTCCTCAAATAAGTAGAGTACATTTGAAGCTCACATACTTGCTAGTATTCCCTTCCTGAAGTTATTAGAATCCATAAGAACTAGGGATGAGTGTGTGAGCAGTTGTAGGCACTGGTGGGTGGGTTCCTCTTGCAGCTGTTCATTCCAGGAGTCTCTTTGTGCCACTGTCTGTTTTTTCGTGTTCTTGTGTCTAAGAATGTTCTGCTGGTGCTTGCATGGTATGTACTCCAGCTGTAACTTAATTTTCACCCTAGTGAAATTCCATGGTGAATTTTCATAGTAGTGTGCTCTCTTCACAGCGTGGGTATTGATAAGCACCTGCTTGGCTAGGGATGTTTTAGGGTATTAGGGTGGTGCTGGCCTGAAAGTCAGAAATAGCTGACAAGGCTGTTTTGTTTTCTTTAGGGAGGCTGTGCTTCGTGTGCACATATCACTTGCCAAAGGTATTATTTCACTCAGCATTACCAACCTTATTTTTCATCTTTTTCTTCCTCGTAACGTGCAAGTTTTGTGTCTTTTTGTGTAGCAGTGAGAACTTTCTTTGAGTGAAAACACAGATATTCCATATTCAACTAATTAATGTGTTAAAAACATACTGGCTTGGTGATAGTTTTAGGCTATATTAGAAAACTTGGAAGTATTAATTTTTCAACAAAGATAGATTGGGAAATCAAAATTTTGTTAACTCTAGAGCTTCATGTAGTCTGTAACAGGCTGAATGCAAGATCTATGGCAGAACCCCTATTCTGTGTTATTCTGGACTGTGGTTCCTTCATTTACACCATTTTTTAAATGTATGTGGAATAAATTTTAGTTAAATAGCATTATTCCCATTTATATGTAATTAAACACATAACCCAGAGTTAAAGAATTTAGAATCAGTCTGGGGATATGTTCTTGTTGTTGAGGGGTAAACTCACATGTAACAGTAAAAGCAACTTAGGCAAAAGGAGAGTTTAAAAAAAACAAGAACCAAAAAATCTGCAGCCAGGGTATAGATGCCTGTACTACCCTGGGTTTAACAATATTATTGCAATTTCAGCAACTTTTTTGTGAAAAAGTGATATTAGAAAATCATCTAATGTAATATTAGAAGAGAATTAATGCAAATCATGAGTTAGAAATAAGAAAGAAACATCATGTTACCCATCTACTCTAAGGAGACCTTAAGCTAGTGCTTTACAAACCACAGTTTGATTTTCTGTTCCAACATTTCAGATTTCAGTATGTGAGTGTTTCTCAAGCAACTTGGAATCTGCAGTACTTTTCCTCTTGGTTTTAAGAGCTCAAAAGAAAGAACTAGTAAGAATGAGCTGAAAAAATCAGACTTCATATGAATAGTGGTGAAGTCGTGATTTCAGTTTGCCTAACTCACTCTAGTAAAATCTTTGTCCAAACTTTGAATAATTTTTTCCCTCAGTGAATATTCCCAAAGATAGATATTTGTTCTATGCACTTTTTGAGCTGTCATTCCAAGCCTGTAACTAATAAAACCAAAACAACCACCAAAGTAATAGTTAAGTAATGTGGCTTTGTAGCATTTCAAGTGATGAGTAAACCATCCCAGTAAATTGGCATTTGGCCACTCCACTATGTAATGGTGTTTTTAATGAAGTATTGCCCTAGCAACAGGTCTGGAGGACATTGGGTAGCTGGTTGCTGCTGACTCTTGGAGATAAAACAGACTTTTAGGAACACATGTGTAATGTCTGAAGATAAAATAACCCAAAATAAATGCATCTGCTCTACTGGGAACGCAGGATGGGCCACATCAAGCCAAAGTCTGACATACTGACTTACGAATTTAATCCTTCTGTGAAAGTGTTTCTATACGGTGAAAATGAAACCATCCAAGAAGTGCAACAGTTGAAAGCTGAGAAAAAAGTAAAGCAGAAATGAGAACAAACTGTATTGCAGATGATTTTAAGAAAAAATATTGTTTTAAAGGCTTTAAGAATTCTTGTACTGTAGGAAATACTTCTGGATGTTTTATTTCAATGGAGAAGCTTTTTCAGGAAAGAGGATGCAGTACAGATTAAAAGTTTCACTTGCTCTCTGGAAGAACCAGCAAGTGCAAAAAGGCATGAGAAGTAGAAAGTGAAACAAATTCAAGTGAAACTAAAATGTGGTGGTGTTTTTTTATTAATGGACTTTTATTTAGAAAAACACAAGTGGTGGCTAGGACATTGAGCAGTTTGTTACATAACACAGCCAAGTCACAAACTTAACTGAGGGTCTAGATCAATACAGCAAATATCATAAGATAGAGAGATTGTCAGAAGTCTATTAAAAAAGGCAAAAACCTTGGCCAAGTCTTCTTTTCTTCTTCCAGTTCGTTGTGGATGATATCTGAAAATCCACTTTAAAGGCAGAAAAACACAGTCACTTTTATTTATGTTAGTTGGTCATAAAAGAATTTACTCCTACAGTAGTACAATGTTGTGCCTTCCAAATGAACTACTGCATTGCAGTACCCATGAAACACATTTTCAAGACTTAAATGGAATTTTCTGATAGTCTAATAAACTCTTTTTTTTTTAATTTTAAAGATAAAAATACAGACATTACTGTAAAGGATAACGCAGATGATTTCTGCCTTCGAGATACATTAAGCATTGCATCCACGGACTCCTTTGTTTCCACAGCTGAGGTAAGACTCTTTAAGATTGCTTTATTAAAGATTTGTTCATCTATTTGAACAGTGATCAGAAGAATCCTAATTATTTAGTAATCATTGTAAGCAAAAGTAAGGGAAAAAAGAGCTTTTCCAGGCTTCGTTGGAACCAGTTGTTATGGAGGTTTTTTGTGTACTAGCATAATGCATCCCCAACTCCTCCTAAACAGAAGTTACTTTTGAAAAATAGATCACATTTTCATGAATGAAGAAGCAGTCAGTTGAGGCTGTAGTAGTTCCTTTCACCATGATTTATATTTTTCTATTCTTTTTTCCTGTTGCTTTACCATACTAAAAGATGTATAAAGAAGGCTTCGTATTGTTTAGACCCATAGGGGTGTTTTTGAGAGGAAATGATAAGAAATTGACAGCTACCTGTTTTAGCATGTTCCATGCACGATATGACGGCACCAGTTTGAGCTGCTACTCTGTTGTTGCACCATGATTAAATGACTTAGCAGGACCCAGAGGTCAGGGGCTGTCCTGGGAGCCCTGGGCCGAGCTGCTGGGGGAACTTGTCTGGCTGTGTGGGTGCGCAGGGACCCCAGAGCTCCCTGCAGCCTCCAGGGGAAGGGGCCTGGGGTGGCAGGGACAGCCCCTGGAGGAGGAGGGGGACTGCCAGGAAGCCTCCTGACTGCCACACTGGGAAGCTTCCGTGATAACCTGATGTACTTCATCTCACTTGCTGCCATCCTCTGGGAGGAGAGCACAAAGGGTACATAGTAATCTCTGGGTAAGAGCCCATTAGCTGAAGTCTGCTACAGCTCCCTTGAAGTATTTGAAAGAGGCTCATGAGCAGTGACACACTTACTTGGTTGAGGAATATCTCTTTGTATGATCTCTGGGGAGCTGAAGTGATCTTGAATAGCACTCTTCTCCAAGAAACAGGAGAGGCACTTGGCCTCAATAGATCCATTTTGTGATAGATATTGCTCTCATATACACACTTCAGCTGAGCTACTGAAGTCAGTTGCAAAAAGAGAGAATTGCACACACATTCTTTGAAATTGTTTTGGCTGTCTATTATAGGGTTTGTTTTTCCATAGCACAATAACCTTGATTTAGTAATTCACATTAAATTGTGATTACCTTGATTTAGTAACTCAAATTAAGTGGTGGTGCCTAGCATCCATTCCTAACGGGGATTGTATCCATAGAGACTAGTTACTCTTTGCTGTAATTTGGACAACACCACAATTCAAGCTTGCTTCAACTCTACCAGCTCATGAGAGGAGCTGTAAACCATTATGGTTTGTACACTTTGTATCTGGTTTGGTGGTTTTTTTCCCGTGAACTTTCATTATGCTTTTGCAAGTATGTGAAGATGGGAGCAACCCCTCATGCTCATTTGTGCTGCTTGGCTTAAAAAAAAGGCAAAACCAACCAATCAACCAACCAACCAGAAAACCCCAGGATGTATCACCTCAGTGGAATCATCATACTCTCCTAAAGCTATATTGTCCCAGTATCTGCTAAAAAATATTGGAATCAAAATTAGACATGTAATTATCTTTAAGCATCCTGAAAATATTCTCTACATTTTGATACCTCAAAGCCACTTCTGTCAACTTGTTCTTCCAGGACAAAGTTATGAAGACTTTCTCTTCCTTTCCAGCTGTTCTAGCCTTTGCCAATAGAACAAACTCTCTTTCTCAGATTTTATCAAAGAATTCAGTGAAATTCTTAGGTGCCAGAAGTCCTGAAGATTAGTAGAACATGAACAACTTGCAGTTTGGTATTCAGGCCAGGACACCATCAATGTTCTGGGTTAAATAGGAGACACTAGGCTTAAACTACAGGGTCAGCTATCTCTGTAGTTGTAGCTACAGGGCACCATGGTGTGGTGCAGGGAAACGAAAGCTGTGAATTGGTGTTCTGGTACAAAAACACTGTTACCTTGATTTAATACTTTGTCCATCCTCAGGAGGGGGTGTGGCAGGGAAATCTTTCACATTATGCCAGTGAGAAGGAGCAGCAGCCACTTCCCAGTGTGTTCAGCTGGGAAGAGTAGAGAACAGTAAGTGCTTTGATTTAGCAGGATTAGAATTGACATACCAGATTCTTTTATTCTAGACATGATGATGTCAAGTACCTTCCTCTTGCTTATCTACTTTGTATTTTTTTTTTCTTGCACTAGGGAAACAGTGGAATGTTTTAATTTAGGCGAAGAGGTCCAAGGCTTTTCTAGCTTCGGGTTTGTCTCACTTAAGGGCCAAATAAGGCAGTTCTTTCATCATAAGCTCCCTGATTGCAGTTACAATATTAGTAACTCTCCTAAACTCATGTCCTGATAGAAATGTTTAGCAAAGTTTTTAATCTGAAATTCATATGTGTGTTTATACTGCTCGGTGATGATGCCCTACTGGAATTAATAATTTCACCTTCCAGGGAATTAGAATGTGGCACCATTTTTTGTGGCCTCATCACGCTACAAGCTGTGTGTTGACAGTTCCTTGGCTTCCTTCTGCACTGCATCCTGTCCCAAGGAACAGGACTAAGTATTTTGTGTGACTGATTTTGGAGAGTGGAAACTGTGTTCATGTTTCAGTGCTGACACACAGTCAGGTCAAATTTAGCTCTCTGCCTGCAGGAGAGAGAACATTCATAAAACAAGACACAGATAGATGCTTGAATGGAAATTGATAGGGATACTGCTTAGGAGGCAACAAGAATGTCATGCTGTGTTATATTAGAACAAAATATAAGAAAGAGCTGTACAAACCTGGGACAGTTTGGCAGGGTTTGCATCACGTGCCCTTTTGATGAGCTCTACAGGATAGCAGGAGGGTGTGCCAAAACTTCATCTTGCCTATGGCTGGTGATCAAGAGGGTGCTGAGGAATACTCCTTTGATGACTTCTCATACAGAGTTGTGCCTATCTGGACACCTACAATACACAGGTGCCTGAATCCATCCTTATGAGGGCAATTCAGACACAGTTGCCATCCCCATGACCAGACAGGCTTCTATTCTTAAACACACTTAGGCTCTAGAAGCACTGCAGAAGGGATGGTAAACACAACTAATTAACTCTTTGCCCTAATTAAGTTATTAATACTACTACTGGATAAGTAGTGGTATTTTCTTCCCCATTTGAGCCTGGCTGCCATCAGCTTGTGTTGATGAGGGTAAGTATGCTTTTCATAGTCTTGCTTTCCCATCTACTGTGATGAAAATAGCTGCCACCTTTGGCAACAACACAGCAGTGAGTGTGCCAGATAAAGGCCTCTGCCCTCTCTTTCCTGGCTTCTTTTCCATCTTCCTAACAGAACCTGTTTCCTGCTCTCCCTGACAGTGACCTTTATTGCTGCTTCTTCGTTGTCAGTGCACATGCATTTATCATGTCTTATTTTTATGTTTTGACTAGTACTGAATCTGTAGGTCTATTATCAAATAAACTTTGTTTCCCTTGTTAAAATGTTAACCTAGACGAAAGCTTGGGAGATTTTTTAGACTTGTGAATAAAGCCTTTGCTGCTTTTTATCAGTAGCAGCCTTCCTGTTTTCTTCCAGACCTTAGGTGGAACACAGCACTTCATCATTTCAATTTATTAAAATGCCATCTCAAAGGTTTTAGTTACTAATCACCATCACATCTTCCAACTCCCCAAACATGTTTCACTTGCATCCTGCAGCTACTTAGTTTTTTTAAGGAAATCTTTTCTCTGAATGTCTTTATATTTTAAAGAGATCATCATCAGCTTTTTTAATATAGGGTAAACATAATTTCTCAGAATGCAAGGAATGCTGAATGTACCAGTAAAGTGACCTCTCTATTAGGGGAAACAAGCAAGGATTCCTAAAAGGTCTAGTATTATTTATTTTTGTTACATTCATGTAGGTGGTTATTTTGGTAGTCAACAAGGTCTTGATGCACAGCTGAGAATTTTTTCTATTTATTAAGAAACAACTTGTCAGTGGCAAATAAGACTACCAAGCCTGTTCCTTAAACAAAAGCAGTCAGGGCATCCCAGACCTTAAAACGATTGCAATTTGCAAAGGTTTGATACTTTAGAGGAATGATCTCAGCAGCTCTTTGCTGCAGATACAGCCCTAAAGCTGAACTGTCCCGAGAAAACTGATTTGCATCTGAACAATATCCATGTTGTAATCTTCAGAGGCTGCTCTGCAGCAAGGCAGGCCTAATTAGACACAAGTTAGAACTACAAGCTTTGGAGTTTTGAAGATGTATGTGTTGTTTTAACATAATGATCTTAGGTATCCACTGCATCATAAATGTCCTGGTGGTGGTCACCGACTGGCCTCTCTTTCTTGAGCCTTGAATGGATACAAGTAAAGCCTTACCAAATGAGATTGCTGCTATATGTCAATCATCTTTTATCTCTTCTTTGTCTGCATTTTCATTTTCTTCTCCATGTACCTCCCTGACACTGAGGAAGTAGACGCTTAGGGGCTGGCACATCCATTCCATCATCACAAGGCTCTGTGTTCCTGGCGGCTGCCGGCGCTGTTGGTAGCTGTGACCTGGCTCCTTGTCAGCCCTGGAGGTGTGTGAAGGGTCTCAAAGTGGCAGTGGCTGTGCACAGCAGTGACCACTACAGAATGGCAGGAAAGGACTCGGGGAGCTTTCAAGTGTGCAGCTTACCTGTGATGCCAAGATGTTGGATGCTGGAGCTCCAATCCCTGTTGAGGAGTTATGTGGTGCTTAGGGGTACAGAGTGGGATAAAAAGCAGGTACCTGAATAAATACCATGAACACATGCCAGTTTATATAAGGTATTAATAGTGAACCATCTAACTGAAAACTAACCTTTCTGCCCACCTTTTTCCTCAAAGGTAGCAAGTCCTCAGAGATTTTTACAATGAATGAAGAGTTCATTTTCCTTTTGACGTCATCTTGGGAGATTCTTATGTAGAAAATGTTGTATGCTCTGCATCTTGTTAAATATTGAATATGTTTTGTGAATTTTCCTAATAGCTGAACACATCCACATTAGAAATGTGGATGTATCTTTACAAATCACCTTTAACAAGTTTTACTTTAAGCAGAATGTTTATATAGGCAAGATTTCACCTTATTTAATCTCAAAGAATGGCCCCTACTGGTTGCAAGACCATTTAAAGCATAATAATCTGTTACATCTATATATTGTTACATCTATGTACCTTTTATGTCTACATATAAAATATTGATATAGCAATATATTTTTAAATGCTAGAAAGCATCAAAAGAAAATTCATGATGACTCCAGGAGCGTTAATGGTACAACTTCAGAGCCTGTCTGGAGTCACCTTTTCTAGTTAAACATTTAGTTTCTGGTTTTCAGTTTGTTTGCCTTTTTTCCCTTTCACTTTTTGCATGCCAAGAGAAGTCAATGGTAGAGGAATTTGCTGCCCCTTTCCAAATATTATTTGTTGGAACTTCAATCTGTTATCAAAATCATCTTCTCAGGGGAAGAACAGTTAGACTTTTCTCTCCTGATATTTTTTTCATCTGTTAGCATGAGAGGAATTGTTGTTTTCTTTTTAAAAAAGCTAAATATAATCAAGGGCCTCACCCCATTCCCAGGTATCAGTCCCTGTGACCCCAAAGGCAATGATCAGCCATCTTCATGTGTAAAGATGTTATCACCTCCGGTGCTGGCAGCAGATGAGTTACCTGCGTCTCCCTGTAGAAGTCACCAGTCCTAATTCAGTCACACTCAGTCAGTTTCATAAATATCTAAAGAAGGTGATTTGTCTGAAGTTCATCATACTTGGCTGTATGGCCTCAGTGACATTCTGAGATGGAGATTAATCTTTTACATAGTTCAATTACCTTGAGAGTTATTTTTAAAGGTGTTTCTATGCTCAGTTTTAATAGCCTAGAAACACAGGTTTGTTTGCACCACGCAGGATATTGGGGGCGGGGGGGTGGAAAAAAAAGCTAGAATTAATTTTCTGGTCATTAACTAAACTGAATGATGTGTAAACATGAGAAATTTTTTTATCATTATTAATATGGTGTAATCTTTGTAGTGAAATTGTAGCTCAACATTATTTTGTGGATTAAATATGATACCCTGTAAACAGGAGTTCTCTGTATTATTTATGTACTTTGATTCATGGATCTGGTTTTGGTTTTTTCCTTTCTTTAAAAATGTCTACAAGTTCATGTTTATTTCTATGTTAACCATAGAATTAAACTGCCAATAATGAAAAGCTTTCAAGGAGCCTGTAGTATGAAACACTGAATGCTCATGGTTTATACATCGTGCTGTGGCAACTGGCAGACTTATTTACCAGTGAAACTAAAACGGGTGGGAGGGTGTTACTATTTCCAGCTTCCTGAAGAATTGTATGGTGCAATCATTCTGTACTTTGTGTCCTGGCAATTATTTTCTTTTAACAGCTTTGAGTCCCATTAGATGTATTTAACTAGACAATTCAAAAACTTAACTAGGCAATTTAAACACGTATTTTATTAATTAAAAAGTTTTGAAACTTGAAACTTTCAGATTTTAAGAGTTACAAAGTTAAATCTTATGACCTAGTGTGTCTATTCTGTTTGTTTGTTGATTGTTACCCCTTTGTTTTAAGCAGATGCAGAAAAGGATGCATCTTTCAGTAGACCATCAGGAAAACTTCTTTGATTTGTTTTGTCTTTACAAAAATTATATCAGCAAGCTCTTCAATGAACTTGCAAAAAATTTTTTTTCAGCTTTCAGAGCACAGAGAGGTTCGTAGCACGTATGGTCTGGATTCCCTTTGCCACTGCCCCTTGTATGAAGAAGCCATGCACTTAGCAGAAGAAGGCAAAATTTATTCACGGGTGCTAAGGTATTGATTTATGTCTATTTAATTATTTCCAGGAAAAGCAAGAATTAAAGTTTAATAATCTGTCTACAAATCACTTTTTACAAGTTACTTGTTCTAGATATTTTTTCTAGCAATTAGACTTAGATATTCTTGTGCTACTTTTTTTAATGGTCTTTGAAAACTTTTCTATTTTGCATAGGACTGAAATGTTTGAATGTCTAGGAGACAGTGACTTCCTTGCTAAGCTTCATTGTATTCGACAAGCTTTTCAGGTAAACAGTAAGGAGTGATTTGTCTGTCTTGTTAAGCCTAAACTAAAGTACACGGTGTTGTAACTGACACTTAGTCTTTGTGCAAGCATTTTTATAATGTAATCTGTATTGAAATATTTTCCTGTTGCTTTTACATTTTTATCATTCGAAAAGGAGATGTATTTGCAGAGGAGTCCAGATTTTATGATTAGCTTTGGAACCTTTGCACCCAAGGCTTATTAGGAACTTGCTAACTATCCTAGAGGTGATAATTATCTGAAAATTGATTGAAATGTTTAAGGTCACTTGATGTAACCTGTGAATGAACCTGTCTATATTTTCCTGAACCCTTTTCTAGATAATTCTTTCAGAAACAGCAAACAGAATATTTCTTGCTGAAAGCGGAAGAAAAATTTTGTCTGCTTTAATTGTGAAGGCACGAAAGGTAAAAGCCTTTTTTTACCCATGTTTTGTTGTTTATGTAACTTCTGCCTGAATTCACTGTCCGGGGAAAATCTACCATATCATTTTTTACATTTGCTTGATACTCATTGCCTTTACTTTACAGAATCCAAAGAAATTTGAAGATGTCTTTGATGAAATGATATATTTTTTGGAACAAACAGATCACTGGGATAATACCGAAATGGAACTTGCTGCTAGAGGAGTGAGTTGCATTTCTGAAAAGTGCTTTTACCCTTACTAATGCCACAGGATCTAAAAATAAATTTTTACAGTTCAGAATTGTGGGAAAGGCATCTCTTTATTGTTTATATTGCTGATTTAGAGAAATGGCATTCACCAGTTTAGTACCAGAAACCACACATTCTTTTTAACTTCTCCTTTACTGACAAAGTATTTTTAATATTCATTACAAACAATTGCAAATCTGCATGTTAATACAGCATTACAATATGGTGTATGCTGAATTCCATGGCTGAAAGAGAAACTGTGTTACTTAGATCATGTTCTCATTTAATATAGGTGAAAAATCTGAATTTTTACGATGTTGTTCTGGACTTCATATTAATGGATTCATTTGAAGATCTAGAAAATCCCCCAATATCTATACAGAATGTAGTAAATAACCGCTGGTTAAATTCCTCTTTTAAAGAAACTGTAAGTATTAATGTCCAGTTATCATACTAATTGATCTGTAGTACATTGCAATGTGCTGAGTGTGTACCTGAGATCTTCCTCAAAAGAATTTGACAGATTGTATTGTCAGGATTTCATAATAGGAATTTAAAAGTTACAAGTCTGGTCCCGAAACTGAGACTGATCGAATGTATTGGAGAAAATACTGTAACTTGTCCTTCCTTTCTCTGAGGAAGTAGAGTTTTAGAAGGGAAGTTTCTGTTAGCCACATCTTAGACATCAGATCCAGGTTTTGGTTCATAGACCAGAGATGTAGCAATAAGGGACAAAGTTGCAAGGAAACAAAAGTAAATTAACACAATGCAGGTATTCAGCTGTTGATTACAGTTAATGATTTTTCATACATGCCTGTTTATTTGCCAATTAGATCTCATCCCTCTGTTAGAGACACAGGCAGCTGCCATGGTCAGCTGGTACAGAAACTACAGTCATTTCGTCTATTTTTGTCTGTAAACTGCAAGTTGTCCTTTTATTTTTGCTTTTCAATTGAAATTTTCCCTCTAAAGGAAAAAAATTAAGACAACATGTATATATTTTTGTAGTTATATGGTAACATTGTGCTTTGTCTGTATTGAACTCTCTCTGCAGTACTGAGGGGAGTCAGATGAGGATAGTTAGAGGCTAGGGAGGGGAAAAAGCCCAGGACTGATATTGGTATATTGTATTTCACAGGTCCATATTTGGACAAAGCTCCATAGCGGAATCTGAAGCTATTGCAAGAATGTTTTTGCTAAAATGAAAAAGTACATTTCAACGTGTTCACATGCCACTTAATATCTAAAATAGTTACTGGTGTCTGAGCACACTAATATGTGACTGGTCCTCACTTAAACCCACTGAGTGTTGCTAACTGTGGTAGCTGTAAAATCAGTCAAGGACGCCAAATTACATTTGAATTTAACTAACGAAAAGCTTGCAAAGATGGATCTGAAATAGCAAGTATGAACTTACATATACATTTGTTATTTATATCAGCTGCTGTTTTATGGCTTTAAACTTTGTGTTATCACAAGATTGAAACTGAAGAAAATACATGTCCCCGAAATATAGAAATCCAGTATTCTGCAGATGAGTTCTTTTTGAGGTGGAAAATTATTTGGGGCTTGCTTTATTTTTCCTTTTTGCAATTAGGCTGTGGCTTCAAGTTGTTGGTCAGTACTGAAGCAAAAAAGACAGCAAATGAAGGTAAGTTGCCCTTCAAATTATATGGAACAAAGGTATTGATCGTCTCCTAAGAATCTGAAGTTCTTTTTGTAGCTTTGGCAAAATAAAAGAGTGATCAACCCTTAGTCCTGTTCATTTAGACAAGAGGTTTGCCAGTTGCAGAAGTTTAGCTCCTGGGGCCCTAATACCCGTATTTAGGAAAAAGCCTTAACTGAAAGATTTTCCTAAACCTAGTTTAGGTCCAGTCAGTGGTGGTGTCAGTGTGCTCTGACTTCCTGCCCCACACGCACATCTCAGACTTTTGCACACCAGGGTCGTGATTCTTGTATCTCAGCCCCATCTCCCTGCACGACCCCACAGCCAGATCACATCAGTCCTGCCCCATCACCTGCTGGAAGCACCACATTCCTTCTGCTGCAGCCTCCCCTCAGCCCCTTCTGCTTCCTGACCCCTCTGTGCAGGGACTCAGAACTCTGTGCCACAGCTCCTTACCTTTGGAGGATTTTATTAGACCAAGGAGGGAAGTGTTAGGCTTTTATGAAGACTTAGTGCTGAATAATGGAGCTGTGTAATAAATTTACTGTGTAACTTTTGCTTACAATTTTTACATCACTAGGTGCCTGATGGATTTTTTGCACATTTCTATGCTATATGTGAACATATCAGCCCTGTTTTGGCCTGGGGTTTTTTGGGCCCTAGAAATTCCCTGTATGACCTATGCTGCTTCTTCAAGGTTTGCAACTTCTTTTTAATTACCACTTTTACAAATTTTAAAAAAATTCTGAATTAAATAAATTAAGATCTTATTTATTAGAATATATTTGCATTTTCCTAAGATTAAGGCTAACAGTAAGAAACCATGAGAAATAAGTACTTTCATATGAATGTTTGAAGCCTGGGACTGTTTTGCAAAGGCTGTTTCAGCACACTTGTGTCTCATCACCAAAATAATACGATTGGATGCTTTTAGGGAACATGTTAAAGAAAGAGCTGTTAGCATGGCATAGTTTTTTTCCTTCTTGTAACTGAAAACAAGTTTTTCCTTTTTTTTTTTTTTTCCCCACTAGGATCAAGTGCTTTTCTTCCTCAAAGACATTTTTGATTTTGAAAAGGTGAGATACTCAAGTATGGAGAGCCTGGCTGAAGACCTCACCCAGCTGCTGATCCGCCACACGGAGCTGCTGCTGGCCTATCTTGGGGCAGACTCCCTGAGACACGTGGGGGCCTGTGTCAGTGGCCACGGGCCTGTCATGACCAGTGGGCTCCTGGAAGCAAAAGTACAGTAAGCTTAAAATCCCTGGCAGGGGACAGGGAGTGCACATGGATGTGCTCTTTTGCACCCTTTTCTCCAGTGCTGAGGCTCCTGTGGCTGTTACTGAGCAAGCACCTGGGAATGCAGCGTGTTGCTAAGTATGGAAAAGGACTCAGGGAGGTTAAATGTACATGTGTGAAAAGAACTGGGGAGTGTATTACTGTATATACCTAAATTAATTTTGCAGCTCAGCTGTCGCTGTATTTATATTTCATGTATCCCAAAGCTTTTTTCTGTAATATTCAGGTAAAGTTTATTTATGAAATGCTGTCCTTTTGCACAAATAATTGGTAAGTGAAGCCGATGGAGTTGTTTCCTTTAAAAGCTTATAGTGCAAAACGTTCATTGCAGAGTCTCCAAATCATTAGGTGTCTAGATCTAGAGGGTGTTTTGGCTGGGGTGTCTGCAGTCTCTGATTCATGTGACACGTGCAATAAAGTAATCACACACACAGAACTGAACACGTTGCCCCTGCCCCAGAATTGCATTTGTGTGGGTGTAAGCAGCCATTTTGTATACACTGTAATGGAGCAGTGCAGGAAATGCAAGCACCATTTAGGCAGGAATGACTGCCAGTAGGCAATTTTTACTTTATTTTGATTTAAAATATCTAAACATCACTAAGGTGTTTTAAAATACTTATTTATATTTGAAAAGCTATGCTAGCTTCACCAATTAATTTAAAACTTCCTTGTTCTAAAAGCACTACAACTCAATATGGTGGTAAATGAACCAATATTATTCTCAGTTCATATGTAGCATTTCAAAATATATTTTTAAATAAGTATGTATGATAAGATTTATTAATCATGAAACAGAATTGAAGGCTGTGTTTTATAATTTAATAATTTGTGTCTTCCTCCCTTCTTTGTGGGAAGTCAGGTGTCTGTTTAAGAGGAGATTTAAGCAGTTGTGGCCATCTCTGTGCAGTGTAAAACTGTGGCTCATGGAACCTTGAACTTCAGGTAGGAGCACAGCACCTTCAGAAGGTATGAGGTACTTTGCAGCAATGGCTTTTCCTGTTCCAGAGGTGATAAATAATGAGCTGTAATCTTTGAATTTCTGTCAAGTGAAGCAATGCTTCACAGTTGGTTTAGGCTCTAAAACTGCACTTACATGCCTTTGCCACACAAAGCCAGCCCACAAGAATATATCCCATGTCAAGTAATACAGAGTAATTACAGAGTAATTGCAAATATTCAGATACTTGAGAAGCATGTTGTTAAAATCTAGGATATCAAAACAAATTTGATTAGAAACATTTCAACTTTCATGTCAAACACAACCCAAAAGGATGCTATTCAAAAGCAGGGCTGGTGTAACTCACAGATTTTACTGAAGCCAGCATTTTGCTCCTTTGTTGTACTCATTTGATAAATACAAAAAAATGATGAAAATGTGTCATATTACTTGTGTGAAATGGCAACTGATTATAGTTTATTTAACAAAAAAGACTATACTCTATATGTAATAAAAGAGAAATTCCAAATGCTATTCTTGGCCTATTTCCACCATTTAACTTGCTGAGCTTGGCACCATCCTCCATGCTGTATTTTTTTTTTCTCTGCAATGTGTCTTCCATACAGGCATGTGAAGTTTTTTTCACCCACCTCCCTTAACTTTTGAGCAGATAAGTATGTTTAAGCTCTGTGTATTTTGGCAGCTTTTTGGAAGTTATGAAAGAAATTATATGGAACAATAAAGGTGTTTTGTTGGGTTCAGAATCGATAGGAATAGCTGGAAATAGAAGGAACAGAGTAACTGTTCGGCATATTCTACAGCAAATGTATGACCTGTAGCTAACAGAGGAAGGTGTCTGCTGTGATTTGTCTGGTCTGATAAAATGGTATGAAGAAAATTACACCTTAATGTATATCACAGAGAAACAGAAATGCACTTCTTCACAGAATTAAAGGTATATTGAGATTTTCATATTATTTACAAAAATATATGTTTCTTCAAGAAACAGAGTTGCAGATGAGATTATAAATGTTTCCAGACACTTGGAAAAAAGTAAAACCTGGAAACTTGGTCTTCTGTCAAAAACGAAAGGATTGTTTTAAACAGAAGAATAAGAAAAGTCTAATCAAACACCAAAATATTTAGAAAAGGGGGAAGAACCTCATAATATCTGACTTAAGCATTTGTGTCCCTTTAAAACAGGAGCACTTCCATACACTCATAGAGCTCTCAAAAGTCCACAGATTGGACTGGAAATTGAACCTATGTATTTCCCATCCAAAATAAAAAATACAGGATCTGGTTGTTGTAAGATGCCACCAACAAACACTTGATTGAGAAACAGTAAAGAAACTGAAAAAGAAGGGAATAGAGAGAGACAGGAAAATGTGCAGGTACGGGTGGGAAGGCTTTTGATCTCCTCTGAGTCTTTTTTGATCTTTTCCTAAAAAGCATTCATCTGTTCTGAGTATGTAACTAAGTCCAGAGAGAGGTGCAGGTTTAAGTGAGAGATGGCTCTCTCCTTGCAGCACAGAACTGCAGTCAGCTCTCTCACAACCTGCCCCTTCAGCTGGACAGAACGTTTGTTGATAACCGGCCGTGTGGCTTAAGAATTTCAGAAGTGCACCATCTCTGCAAACACAAGTGCCAGAGCTGCACCATAGCAGTGATAGTATGATGCAGTTCTACTCTAGTTAATTCATAATCAGACTCAGAATTTAGTTTATAGTGTCTAAATATAGACAGTTTTGAATGATACTTTCCATGCTAATAAGAACAAACTAAATTTAAAAGCCATCCTCTTCTGCCACAGCGGTACTCCTAAGATTAGGAAATGTTGAATGCATAGGGATTATAATGAATCAAATGTTTATATCATTTGTAATTTAGTTGTAATAATAATCTTCCTTTAAATGTGTTCTTAATGATTATTATTCCTCCTTTTTGTAGTGTTTGGTTTTTATCAAAGTAAATGTGTCAAATCAAGTGTCAGTAAGAGTATTTGTGACCTTTCTATTGCCTAAATGAACTGCAGCTGTGTATATAAAATAAAATATTTCAGTGAAACAACTGTTGCTCATATAACTGTATCTGAAACTCGAATATGCACGGTTCTTGAAATCTAATGCAAAGTTATTTAATATGGGAGGAATTTTGGTACCAGTTAGTCATCCTGAAATTGGAGTTTGCTGCCTGAAATCAACAAAGAACAACTATTACAAAATTTACACTATAAATGAAAAAATATTGAATGGGAACAGCTTTTGGGCTGTCCAGTTTCATTGCATACAGCTCTATGCCGAGCTGTTGTCTCTCTACTTGGTTTTAGGAGACTAATTTTTTCAGGCTTATTTCCAAACCAAACTGCTGTACTGAGCTCCAGTTGTGGATCAAGACCTCCTTTATGGAGTAATATAAATAATGAAACAGAGGACATGCAGAGTCTAACCTCTACCGCTGTAGAAGGGCCATGTATCCGTGCTTTGATCTGCCCAGATTTGTTTTACGTGTTGCATGTGTTCATCTGCTGGAAGCGGGTGGGTCCCTGGCAGTCGGAAGCCCCGACGCCTCTCCTGTGCTTCAGTACGGCTGCCCCGAGGGTGGCACTGGGGGAAAGTGCCTGCTCTGTCCTTCAAAAGGCAAACGCCTTTCGTGATTTAGCTTTGATGGCCGTTGTTCAGATGTGCACAGCCTAAGGTCATGTGGTTTTTGTCCTAATAGTGATAACCCAGCTGAAAGTTACGCTGCAGTCTGGCGGACACAATACAAGAGAGCTAGGAAGAAGAAAATTCTGCCCTGGAAACCTTGCAACTGAACATGTAGGGAAAAAAGTAATCTTTAAGCAGGAAAAGGAATGTATTCAGACGAAAAAAAAATCACATTTCTGCCTCTGCTTTGTAAATTTCCCAGCGACAGGCGCTGCTTTGAGCCACCGCGCTCTGCCTCTCGCAGTCTGGCACTAGGGAGATTCCTGCCCGCTCCATCACCGAACTGTCACATTACTATTATTAGTTGATCGCTCTCCATGTGCCATTAACCGACCCGGGCCGGGACGGCCGCAGGTATAAAACCCGGCGGGCCGGCAGAGCCAGCGCAGCGGAGCGCTCGCTGCATGCGGGGCCGGGGGCGATCGGCGCGCCGGGGCTGCGGCGGTGAGTGGGGCTGACCCGGGGCTGCCGGGCCGGCGCAGCCCCGCCGGTACCGGGCCGGGAAA
>WAAE01013791.1:62701-136268 GCA_013400495.1 Nicator chloris
AGGGCGCGGGGCCGGGCGCGGCAGCAGCGGTTTAACCGAAGGCGCTGCCGTGCGCGGGGCTCTGCCCGCCCGGCCCCGCTGAGGCGGCCCGGGGGACGCGCAGCCCGGGGGGGCCGTCCCGCCCTGCCATGAGGGACCCGCGGTGGGTGATGTGCGGTTTAGAAAAGTTAGTTGAAAATCCCGTAAATCCCCGATTTTCAGAAACCGTGTGTCTGTACACGCGGAGGAGTTCCGTTTTGTTGGTGTGGTCCTCAGCAGCCGGGGCATGCTGAATGCGTCCATTGGTTCTGCCTCACTCCGAAGTGATGGCTGTAAAACAGAGCGGCTTGCAAGAAAATATTTGGTTTCTGTGACAGCTTGCAAATTAGTTATTGTTTTAGGTAAATAAGGGCTTCTTTTAAGCCAACAAATATCGAAAAAAGCATGTTTAATGAAGCATGTTAGAATTTCAAGAATTAATCAGCAAATGATTAATGGTATGGTAGAAAACATAGTACTCTTAATCTTAGGTCTCAGGTCTCAGGTCTTAGGAGACATTAGATCTCCTAGAAAACTATTCAATGAAATGAAATTAATTATAATTAGTCTTATAGGAGGGCCAAGTGTGTCAATTAAGGAGCATGCAGAAATATGAGAATGTGACTGCTGTATGTAGAAAGCACAGTCTGGTTAAATACAAGAGCTGGGTAGATGGTTTAAGACATTAGTAAGGAATACTTTTTCTGACTGCATTTGGAATGTATTAGATGAGTAGTTTTCCCAGTGAAAAAAAGTCAGGCAAGCATTTATGTGGTTATCCAGCTTTGAGACTCCTTTAAAGAGGACCAGTGCCGTGGTCAAGCTGGGTGTGGGGAGGCACCAGGGAAAGCTCATGGCATTGGGAGAGCACTGCAGGAGGCAATGGAAGTGACCCTTGCTGTGCACCCAAGGCAGCTGTACCTGCTCAGGTGAAGGAGGAACACATGATCCAGCTTTTACAGTCATCAGCACCACCAGCAGGGTGGGGTTGCTCAAGGGGAAGCAGCAGCGTGTCTCTAGGAAGCCCTGGAGACCTCTCCTTTGTGGCAGAGGCAGAGCTCAGGCCATGACCACTGTGGGTAACCACCCCTGCTTCAGTCTGAGTTGGCCAAGAGCATTTCTGAGAAGAGGCAGAAAGGCTGTGTGCTGTCAGTGGGGAAGATACAAGTTGTAATAGCACTTCATGACCAGTATTTGCATTACCTTGGTTTCTGAAGTCCTGTCAGTGAAGTCAACAAAGCACAGGGTTCATCTTCAGCTGCCGTGACACAGTGGGGACTGGAGGAACTGTGGTGTGGGGCAAAATATCCTGGTTTTTTCTCTTTTCTCAGTTCACAATTTACTGCCACTTCCATTAGAATCAGCAGATACCATGTAACATGAAATCATGGGTGGGAAGATCCCAGCAGGACTTCCCCATTGCCAGAGCAGTCTGAACCCCCAGTGTGTTTGCTCTGGAGCCTATGTACCCCATAATAGTAGAAGAGAGTAAGGAATCAACACAGAAGGGTGATTACATATTTTTAATATTTGAGCTGAATGGCACTGTTGCATTAGGAGTGTTTATAGCTGTATGAAACATAGGCATCCTTTATAATATGTATGTTTTTATAAATAATACCCTATCTGCAAGGAGTATTCTACAACAAAATAAGACTCAATAAATGTTGAAGTGTGAGAAATTCAAAGGTTGAGGAAAAGACTGCGTATGAAAAACTATCTGGGCCACTTGTTGGTAAGCATTCTGGTCTTTAATTATAAAGGCTTAATGAAGGAAATACAAGTGAATGGAAGTAGCTTTGCATTTTGTATTTATACAAAATGTGAAGTTTAGACAGCTGGTATTAATTGTCATAACTCGCTGGCTTCAGTGGAGCTTATGGTTGGTGCCAGCTCAGGATCATCTATGCACGATAATTTTAGTATCTACTTCAGTATCTGTAATTTGGTACAACAACTGGTAGTGTCATTCCAGACCAGTTACAGGGAGGACATAAATGATGACTGTTTCCCCTCCTCTGTCCAGTTCTGTTTAATATTTTGTTAAATATTTCAGCGCTGCAGACTGTGTTTGCCTCTGCTTGGTGCTTTGGCTGCGAGCAGTGAGTTTCCAACTCTCACAGTTTGGTTTTCTTATCTAATGGAGTCTTCCCTGCAAGTAGATCACAAAGAGGAGACAGATGGTAAACGTAACTTAGACCATGCCATGTAGGGCTTATTTATAACTCACAGTACCCAGCAGGAGAGCAGGGGGCCTCCCGAAAGGAGACATCACCGAGGAACTGGACCTTTTTTGAAAGTCCTGACTTCATAACTCCTATTGTAAAGACTGGTGTTCAGTTCAGGGAAATGCTGGGATTTTTTGTGTCTCACGTGAGGATGTTTATTGTGCCCGTGAAAAACAAGAAATTTTTTAAAGAAAGTGAATTTTATTATTTATGGGAAGGTCTTTTATTTTTTAATCTGGCTAAAGCGGCACAACTTTTTTTTATCAATTTAGGACTCTGACCTGCTTTCAGGAATTGGGACTTGTGAACCATCAGAATTTCTGTGTCCCCTTAATGGTTTTCTTTTTTGACTTTTTTTTTCCCCAAAGAAGATTTTAGGGAGACTGCATGAAAAGTCGAAAAAGTGTTATGATCATAACAGATCAAGGCATATCAGAGCTGATTGCTTGTCCATTTACAGTAAATGAGTAAGATGTTTGAAAACAATAATTTATTTTTTTACAGAAAATTTCTAATCTGTTGTCTGGTTTCCTATGCATTATTGGGTTTGTATTACATTTTCACTTGAACACAGAGATCCCTCTCTACATTACAGCCAGTCAAGTTAAATGGCATTTTCTCTTTCTTGGAATTCCAGAGGTAGGACCATTGATCACTGGATGCAGATCAAATTCTTCTTGAGGAGTGGACCTTTCAAAGGGACCCTCCAGTATAAAACTCTCAACACCAGAGTTACTTTATCAAAGTAACTTTACTAAAGATATGTAATTTAATTGTAGGAAAGATAAAATGTGGAGATAAAAGAAATGACACTATTTTCAGGTGAATGCTGGAGTGATGAGACTGTGTCGGCAAAGGGTAACAAGCTGAACTCGTTTTTTGATCATGGTTATGTTCAAAATTATCATCTGGGATTTTTTTTTGAGTGGGAAGCTTAAATCAGGAGCTCTTACAGCTTCTGCTGAGGTATGTTGATTTTGGGAAATAAAAGAAAAGACTGAGCAGTAAGATTGGACAGCTTTGTAATAGGAAAAACAGTTTCTGAAGAATGCAACTAAACGGGCAAGCTCCTGTTGCCTCAAAAGATAAGAATTGCTTTTATTAGATGAACTCTGGGAAAATACAAAACAAGAATACATACATACAAATGCACAATTTAATATAACTAGTTCATCTCAAAAGGGAATTAGTAGGTCAAGGTTTCTTGGGTTGGAAAATCTATCACTGCATATACTTCTGCAAAGCTATTGGCAGATGAGGAAGACACTGTTCTTCCACGACTTGTAGGTGTCAGGACTTCCTGATGCAGCCACTTGGGTTTCTCAGCACCAATTCATTGACTGTGACCCTCTCCTGATGGAGAGGCAGATACACAGGAGCCTCAGCCCGCAGTGGTTGTTCCTGAAGCCGTGGTCACTGCCTCACAGACCCAACCCAAAACTTAAGGAGTGCTTCTTTTTTCTTAAATATTTTGTTTTTCTTTATTGGAAGTTGCTCATCTGCCCTGAGGGGTGCGCAAGGCAGGGTCCAGCTGCTGGTCCTGCTCAAGGTTTAATGGCCATGGAGAGGGATGGAAGTGCAAACACGGGTGGTATCATGTTTAGCCATGTGCTGGTGCTTTTTATCAATATCTTTTAGCATCAGAGGTGGAGGTAGGATGACTTGCAGAGGCCAAATGCCTTAGAGCCAGCTGGCTAACCTTCAAACATATTAGTGATGCCAATGAACTGGAAAGTAGCCTAAAGTAATAGCAGATATGGCACTATTCCAAATGGCAGAAATGTATCTGCCATCTTGAAGGCCCACAACCTGTTGGACTGGCACTATTTTGGAAGTTCAGACAGCAGGAATTCACAAAGAAAATTTCTTCCAACATTCACACTTCTAAGGAAAATTTCAGATTTGTTATCCCACTATCAAGAGGTTCAGGTAATTGGAGCTATCAGAAAGGTTCAAGACAAAGTCTTGACTCATGAACATCATCTTTTTCTTACAGTTGATTGCACCATAATAAACCAGAATTTGGAACAGTTTTCAAATGACTTGAAGATGAATCCCTATCCATGGGGTAGATTGCTGTAGTCAAGATTAGTGGTAAACTTACCTTGAGGTGTTGAGGTGAAATGGAATTTCTTGTGACAGATTATCTTTGAGTCTAGGGTAAAAGATCTCTGTGTCCCAGGTTACTTCAGTTTAAGGATTGCACCAATTCATGACATTCCTTTGTTTTCTGATGGCTTCCTGCAGTAAACCTTTGAGTCAGCTGCTGTATGTTAAGTAGAAGGCTAAAGGTTGCCAGCCCCAAGGAAGGAGCCATTAAAAGAACAGAGTAGCAAAAAAAGAGAACAGAGAACTTTCTGTAAGACCTGCTTGTAGAAATAAGGAAGTTAAAAGATTTGAAGTATTTTAAGGTTACAGCGATCACAGTGGGGATTTTACTTACATGCACAGAAGTCAGCTAAAGCTTACAGAGACATGCAAATCCTGCACCGTGTACAAATGGATGGTAAAGGTATAGGGATCCTGAGGCTACAGATGCAATTATCTGCCTTTCTAGACTCCACACAATTCTAACATGCTATTGCTGACCTGAAACAATCTCAGCAGGAACTGCCACTTAGTGATGATATGCTCATGTGTTCACAAGTGAGAAACAGAAATGCCTTGGATTCCTATCAGTCTACAGATGAAGGAGTGGGGTGGGGGTAGTGTGACTTTCTGTACTAAATTGCTGAAAGGGAACACCAAAGTGCTCTCCAGAACATCTCTATTGAAGCCAGATTTGAAGAGTTTAGAATTTGTAAACCAGGGCAAGCGTTGGTAGCTAAATGGTCTTGTTTCATATGTTGTGACTGCTTTCATTGGGAAAAACATCCCAAGATCTCTAAGAATCCCATTCCATCTGTGTAGCTACAGCAGTGCCAGTGAGCACTGGGCATGTTGGTGTATTTTGAAGAGTTTACATGAAAACAACTCTTAATAATTTTTAAAACCACATAAATATTTCTGTCTTTTAAATCTTTTTGCAATTAACAATTAGAGAATTTGAAATATAAGAGCTTAACTTTCCATATAATGAAAATCCCTGACTTCAGCTGCTCTAAACCAGAAGTGAGAAGTCCCTTCTAGTGGTAAGCTGCATTTCCAGCATTTTTGCTCAAAGTCTTTGAGCCCCTTATTTGCATCATGTTTGGCACACTGAGTTTTTAGGCTTTCCTGGGACTCAGAGGATCAATACAATACAGACTGCAGTTGAACTGGAGGCACATCATGATTTCCTTCCTCCCACAAGCTCTGACAGACCTGAAGCTTAAAATAAAAGAAAAAGTACCTTTCTGTTAGTTTCCTACTAAATACAGTGTACTTTAAAATTTCTAACAATTTTTTTTCTAAAAAATGCTCTGCCATTTCCAGAACACAACTAAACGATATCGGTATTGTACTATCATATTGCATGCTTACCTATCCCATTTCATAGCGCTTAGCACTACTGTTCCCAGGAGAGCAGCCCTAGGAGAAGGGCCAGCCTTACTGTGTACTCGTGCGCAGGCTGAAGGGCGGAGGTGCAGGCGCAGCTGTGACCCGCAGGGGCTCCCCCAGCCCCTCTCTGCCCCGCAGCCGCACGAAGGCAAAGCGGCGCCTCGGGCAGGCCGGGGCTCCCGGCCGGAGCCCGCAAAGCTCCCGCAGGCCGGCGCAGCCCCCGCAGTGTCCCGCGGGTCACAGCTCGGGTCACAGCTCGGGTCACAGCTCGGGTCACAGCTGCGGGACACTGCGTGTGCTGCCACGAGCACCGGCACACAGCGCTTTGGCAACAAGCAGCCGCGGCAGCCAGAGTTTGGCTCCAAGCCGTTTGGTTGTTTATTTTTTTTTTAAATGGAAATTAGAACCCAGTATCTAGGACTATATAGAGGAGTTATGAGCATGAATAGTGAATCATAAGCTTGTTCTTTTAATTACTGTGGCATACTTAGAACCTATTCATGTCTTCAAAAGCCCCAGAGGACCAAGTGAAATTGTGATACACCAATTTCAGCCTATGCAAACTTACTTACAGGAAGGTGGTTAAAGCATCATTTAAAAGGAAAAGAAAGGAATGTAACTACAACTGTTTCTTTCAGGTAAAAACTGAAAGCCATCTTAAACATACCAGGTGGAGCACAATACAGTAAACATGAATGACATCGCACAGAAAACCGAGGTATGTAGCAACTTTACAGTAATCAAGTCAACCTAATAATTTACAACTGATGCTTGCAAAAGTAATAATTACAAATATTTGTAAAAGACAATTATACTGGAAGTCTGCTGGTACTGCCATTAGTTTTAGACAATGAAAGGGGACTTGTTAAGTAGCTTAAGATTTGATGGAATCTGTGAATTTTGTTCTTACTAGAAAAATATGAAGGAGGAGGTGAAAATAAATGCAATGAAATAGGAAGAAGGTTTAAATGTTGGTGGCGAAATTCTGGGCAACATTTACATCTGATTCTAAAATGTAAATATACTAGGCTACTTCAAATATTTCTTCTTCTACGTAGACTTACTGAGTAGCAGGAACAAAAACTTCTGGTGAAGGTGGAAAAATACGAAACGCGGCATGTTGTTAGCCAGTCTTCTCAGTATTACTTTATTGACAACATTCCCGTTGTCATCATTGTAAAAAGAAAAACTTCACAGTACTGAAAGTGGGAACCTTTGGTGTTTGAACACCCACAGAGTTAATCACTGGCAAAGTGTCCATTTGCTGTGACAGCATCAGAGCCCTGATAGTCCAGCGATCTTTGCACTTCATAACATAAAATCATTGGGCTCCTGGGTTTCTCTAGATATTAAAAAAGTAAGCATATAATATATTGGAAGTTTTAAATTAAGAAATACTACAGTTTATTTAAAAACTATAAATGGCAGTTGAAGCATTGCAGAAAAACTCCCATACGTATTGTATTATGCACCTATGTCTTTATATCCCTTAAATGTTAGGGGCAGAGAGTCTCTTTGGTGACTGCTTAAGATTGAAAGCAACAATATAAATCTGTATCTAATTTAATAGTTTAATATAATGCTGAATGTTGTTTTGGAAATTTTAATATTTATGACTGTTTATGAACAAATACAATGATGCTTAACTGATGATGGCTCATGGCACAAATTTCGTAATCTCAATTGCTCTTCTGTTTTATGTTCTTACATTCTTTCTAATCCAATCTATCAGAATATTTCTGTCTATCTGTTTCAACTTTCTTTTTCTTATCTTCATTTCTTCTATATCTTCACCAAGATTCTGCTTTCTTCATCTAAACCCGTCCAAAAGTCCTATGTGCCCAAGCTTCACAAGGGTGATGTAAAGGATAAATTTGAAGCTATGCAAAAAGCAAGGGAAGAAAGAAATCAAAGGAGATCTAGAGATGAAAAGCAAAGAAGAAAAGAACAATATGTTAGAGAGAGAGAATGGAACAGGAGAAAGCAGGAGGTTATTTTCTTTGCTAATATTTTGTGTTATATTAATATTTAATATTATATCTCAAAATCTATTCACATTATTTTAAGACAATAATACTGGGATTTCATTTAAGTTATAAAGACAGTTTACTTTCTGTGTTTCATCAACTAGATGAAAGAACTGCTTGGGTCTGATGAAGACGATGACACCAAACTATCTAAAATAGAAAAGGGTTATGTTCCAAAGCTCATAGGTAAGAGAGGGCTGACTCTAAAAGCCACAGAATTCACTGGGCAAGTTTTAGATGGAGCTGCTGAGCTGTGCATTTCATGTCCACAGGAACTGTTAAAGGCAAGTTTGCAGAAATGGAGAAGCAAAGGCAAGAAGAAGAAAGAAAAAGAATGGAAGAAGAAAGAAAGCGCAGAATTGAACAAGATCTGATTGAGAAAAGAAAAATACAAAGAGAACTGGCAAAAAAGGCACAGGAGGTATGTTCATCTGACCACAACAGTCAGGATGTAATTGTAAACAATAAACACAAAAAATGTTCTGTTTTGATCAGAAAGATCTGATCTCAAGATTTCTCAGGAGAGGTTTACATGGGAGATGCTCAGTGGGGTGGAAGCGAGACAGGATGTTCAGAGAGTCTTCAGTTCTTGACAGTAACAATTCTCTTGTAAGCTCTAAAGTTGAGTGGCAGATGAAACCAGGCAGGCACAAATCTGGTAGGAACCAGGCACAAATTTTGGTGTCGTATGCACATGAGTTTACTAAACTAATTGGAAAATGTTTCCTGTATTTTATCAGCTCTTACTTCAGACAACCTTTGCTTGTAAGTTGGTAATTGAGTTAAGTGATACATGAACTAAGGCAAGCAAGAAGCAGTTGAAAACGCCAGTGGCAGGCAAAAAATGAGACAACCCTAAAGCAGTAAAACCAATAAATCATGAAGAACCAGGTCATGCTTTATTCCTTTGCCATTTAGTGAATCATCATTGCATATATATATATATATATATACACACACATATATATAAAATATATGAACAGACTCCAACTTTTGTTGATGCCAATAAAGCAAATTCTGTCTTTTGTAGAATTTTGTGAAGGGATATCAAACTTAATTCCTTTTGCAAGTTTTCTTCAGTGCTGCAAATACTGCAGAGTAAACATTTAAATGATAGTCTAAAAACATATGCAAATTTCCATGTAACCAGATAATAGTAGTGCTTAATTTAGGTTTGAATTTGTTGTAAGAAATTAAAAGTAGTGCTATAGGAGAAGTCAGCTTTTGGATAGTCTTTCCTACTAGGATGTCTAACATTGTTAAAACTGTACTTTTGATTGGCATTATATCTAGCATATATTTAATCTACTCTGCAAGGCAGAAGTGCATACATGTAGAATTTTAAAAAGTATGTTACTTCTAGGCCATAACATATGCACACCATAGGAAGCAAGCACAGCATTAGGCTTTTTTCAGGAGTTGAGGGGAAGACAATGTCACTTGAATGAGAAATAATCAATGACTCTGCTTTAGAGTTTGTTTTTTTTTTTAATTTTTTTTACACAATTCTGGAATGTTTCAGTGAAGAATGGACATCTGAAGTACTGTTCTTGGTTCAGCACGGTGTTGAGAAGGCTTTAGCAGACTTTTTTTGGGATGTTTTATGTCTTGTTGCCTCTTCCTTGACAAGCTGACCTATCTGAAGTATTCCAACAGAGTATTGGTCATTACCATCTCCGTGACTTTACGTGCTACATACATATCACTGATAGAAAAAGAATTTCCAGTTCTATGTTTGCAACTCTAAGGCAAAGAGCCAAATTAATGTAATCATATGAAATTCTCATTTAATAGATTGATGACTTTAACAATACGGGAACTGAATCAGCAGCTGAGGTAATCAGATTTTTTTAAAGAAATGTTCACCTACATTTTAATTCACTTTGTTTTATTATTGTAATTTGGGTTGGGAAAACTTAAGACAATAGCACACAAATACTTAATTAAAGTTCAGCCAAGGAGCTAATGAATTTTTAACGTATTTGGAACTATCTCCATACTTGAATTCAACATACTGAAGTCTGAAACAGAACCTGGACTATGAATACTTTGTGGTTAGCTAAAAACATCTAAAATGCAAATATTCGAAGCCACCTGAATTATTTTATATATATTGGGAACAATTCTTTTAAGTCCTCTGTCTTTGCAAAGAATTATCTTAAAAGCTCTTTGCCTTAAACTTGAAATTAAAGGGGGATTCTGACAATATACAGATGTTTGAACACCTCACTCAGTTAACTTTTTTTTTTTAATAATATACCATATGGCTTTTGATTGTAAGTCTTGCAAATAAATGTTTCATTTCAAAAAGCTGGGTCCAAAGATCCGACTGCCTTTCACTAACACAAGAAAATCACACTCCTACTACAGTTTTGGAAAGTAAAAACTAAACCCACAAATTCATCAGTTTTAACTTATTCGACAGGGCGGAAAAAATGGGTAAATTATATTTTGGCAAATAAATTGTAAAAATAGAGTTGAAGCAGCACTATCCTTCAAGAAACAATTACTGTACCTGACAAATTATACATTAGAAATTACAAATTACATCTTTTTGTGTTGAGCTATTGGCTTATTCCAGCCACAGTTTATTATCATTTACATAATAAGTGTAAAACTGGAAGTAGAGTGTGGTTACAATTGCTGTGTATTCAAAATTACACCTGTTCCTTCCTAAACTTTGAGTTTTTATGGCTACCAGTTAATGAAAATCTATAAAGAAATTAAGGAGTTTGCCAGCCATTATGTTTAAAATATAATTAAGTCTTGATACTCTTCAGATATTGGAAGAAAACTAGTGACTGCCATAGGAAGGTGGATTTGTTCTTTTGGGTAAATTCAATACAAGTAAACATTTTGGAAGCTTTGGGTGCACACAGGTTAACACAGCAGGTTCATTAAGAAATGAGTCTACCTAGAAGTCAAGTTTCATGAAAATATAATAAATATATTTTTGGCCAGGAAGGGGATGATTCACTGCTAGTTACAGTTGTGCCTGTAAAAAGCACCAGGACACCTGGGAAGATGAAAATAATCTCTGAGAACACAGGAAAGGAGAGAGCAGAAGAAAAAAAGCCACAGGATGAAGAAATGAAGCTCAAATATGAGGAAGAAAACCAATTCCTTAAGGAACCCAAGTGCCTTTCATTTGTCAAGGTAAACCAGTCACCCCAAAATACCTATATAATAGATATTTATTGGCTTAAGATACAACTGTTTCATTTTTCTTACAAAGGGTGAAAATGAAAACAGTGAAACTCAAGAGCCTCTGTCTCCTGGTAAGCTGAAAGTCACATTTGAAGAACTGGAAAGACAAAGACAGGAGAATCAAAGGCGGCAAGCAGAGGAAGAAGCAAGGCAGCGTTTGGAAGAGGAAAAGCGTGCCTTTGAGGAAGCCAGGCAGCGAATGGTCGGTACACCTTTGGTTCATGTCGGCACAGAATTTGCACATTGCTTTTACATTCTGTCCTGCATGTGATTCTTCTTTATTTCAAGCAGCTAAGAGTTTGGAGATGAGCTTTTGAAAGACATTTTTGACCTTTGCTCTAAGTTACCGTTTAGACATTCTTTTAGTAAACCCAAGAAATACAGGGGTTTTGATTTTGCCAGCAACTTAGCAGATTTTATTCTACACTTTGTAGTACTTTAAGCTGTAAGCCTTTAAGAAGATGAGTGGCTGTCTGTTTTCTTCTGAAGTAGTGCAGCAGATGGTTTACTAACCAGTTTTTGATGCAAACATTCCATAGTAACAGAATGCTATTTCTTATCCACATATTTATTTGTAAATGTGATAGAAATATACATCCATTACAACTCTCTTCTTATGAAGAAAGGCAAAAAAATAAAAAAGGGCAGATCAGCTCTTTTGTACATACTGACATAAACAACATCCTGTAAATCACTAGATGAAGTCCCCCAAATTGTCAGAAATGCAGCTCACAGATCCTGTTTTATATTACTTGGAAAGCTGCCTCCATATGTATTCTTTATCTTAAGTCAGTTACATTAGATCAGCTCTCAACAGACCTCACTCTAGTTTGTTCTTTGATCATACCGAAGGAATCATACACTTAGGATTAACCTCAGATAACCAGATAGTTTAGTTCTGTATTTCCTTATTTTTCCATAGTCCAATAGCATTTCTAAAGTTCTGTATTTGAATACTTTTCCCCTGTTCCCAGTCATGATCACTATGACTTTCTTATTCATATACAAAATTCACATACAAACATGATTAACAAGAAATGAGATTTTAATCTTGCATAAAAACTTGGAAAATATTATTTATAGGAATTTGCTAGTTTTAACAGAGTATAATTATGCATGAACAGTCTTGGAAAAACAGCTCTAGATCACTATTTTGATTATATTTCAAAAACATTCAAGATATTTATATTCTACAGAAACAAACAAAACCTACAACACAGAACTTCTAGAAAGCTGAAACACACAAATTCCCAACTGGTCCATATTGAGAGAGTTCAAGGTTTAGGCAGATACCCAAATTGTAGTTCACTTCTTCATCTCCACCTCCAATAAATCACTGTTGTTTCACAGCAATAACCTTGCCATTATGTCAATAATGCATGTTTTTCTTTTTTGTTTGGGGTTGGGCAAGGGATTCTAGTGAAGGAGAAGAGCAAAGAAACTGAAGCAGAGTGAACTTCAGGAAGTCACTTAGGTGTTCTAACTGAAGACTAGTTCACATGTCTCTTCCTTATGCTTATGCATTTATTTATCAAGTAATATGCAATAATTTACAATTCTCCACATCTAAAGAAATTTTCTAACAAGAAGTTGTACCTGCTGACCAGTGGTTGTCAAATTTGAAGTAAACCTTTTTCTTAAGAATTCAGCAGTTAATTTCCTTAAATTCTTTAATTTTTTTCCCTTACAAATTTCAAATAAAAGATTTCTCTAATTCCCTTAATGGTCTACCCCACATACCAGTCCCAAGGCTGCTCACAGTATAGAGATCTGGATTATCAGTACTCTGACAGCTCCCAGTCCACTTCCTCCATGAACAGGTAAAGTACTCTGGGATGTCCTCTGAAAGGGATTCTTGATTGCAGTTTGCAAACCACAGGCTTCTCTTAGCAGGTAAGTGTTCACTGAAGAGAAGCTATAGCGAAGAGATCAGAGTATCCCAATTCCTTTTCTTCAGTGATGGTTAAAGGTCTGAAAAGAAAAGAAACAAAAATCTCAGTCTGGAATAATAGCAAAATGCTAACTGATTCAGTTTTGCTATAAGAATGTACAGCATTTCTTTAACTGGTGCACTGATGAAAGCGATTTCTATAGAAACAAAAAGACTTGATGGTATAAACATCTATAAAAACGATGTAAATGAAGAGAATAGAGAGTGATTTACAGTAAATGATCCAACAATGAGACCATCAAGTATGTACTTAACTGTTCAGCCTCTTCCTAGAGGAAAGAGGCTCTCATACATTGTATCACACAACGTGTAATAACACATTGTTCTTTGAATTACACACTCAACAGATTTTTAAAAATTATAAAAGCTACGTGTAGGATACGGAAAATTTCTTTTCTCACTCCCCTGGCTAAAACAAAGATTTAAATGTTTCTCACAGGACCCTAACTCTTGATGTACTTTTTTCCCCCGAGGAGAAAACAGTATTTATAAAAGATCAGAAAGGAATGCAGTATTTCTTTACTATAAAGAATATTTTTTTTGTTTGGGGAAGTACTTTCTATGTTTTCCTCTCCCTATTCTCTTAAGATAAATGAAGGTGGCGATGAAGAATCTGAAAATGCTGTTAAAGAATTCCGCCCTGGTAAACTCAGACTCAGTTTTGAGGAGATAGAAAGACAGAGGAGAGAAGAGGAAAAGAGGAAAGCAGAAGAGGAAGCACGACGACGCATAGAAGAGGAGAAAAGAGCATTTGCTGAAGCAAGGAAGAACATGGTATGGTATTTTTGTTCAGCATAGAATTTATTTTTTACCTAAATCTTAATCTGGAAAGAAACTCTGGGAAAAACCTTTCAACAAAGTTAGGAATACATGCTTCAACTCCTTCATTAATTAGTTCACATTATTTATTAGAAGGTAATGGGATAAACTAGTTAAGTTCATGTACCAAAAATCATCAGAGAACAATGCCTCCTCACAGCCAGCCTAGAGAGGATTTCAGATGATTTAATCAAAACGAGGTATTATAGCCAGTGGGTATTATTACACTTGATGCAACATGTTTCCACAAGGAGGGTTTGTTGTTTTGGGTTTTTTTGGGAAAAGCAATTTCTTTTACAACTCCAAGTTTATTCTCCTGCCTTTACAGGGTGTCCACCAATCATCTCTTACTACTAAAGCACAATTAATGGCATAGTAAAAAATGCTCACTGCAAGTATGAATCTTCCAGTCATCTGTGGCTCTTTAGGGAGGAAAAATTAAAATGTTGAACTCAACTACTTGATGTTTTTAACGCTTGTTGAGAGAAAAAAAAATCACTTGTGGTGTTTACCATTAGAACACTTCATAATACTATCTTCTCTTGACAAAGATTTCTGTCATAGGCAAGGACGTCTGAAATTTGAGTTACGATTATACTGGAGACAAATTTTCAGGGGCTTAGGACTGACATACACTACCTGAAAGCAAAGAAAGATGCCTGATTTCAGAAGTTGGCAACTATTATTTATATAAAAAAAAAAAAAAAAGAGGCTTTTAGGTATAAGCCAGTTACTTACTGGAGGATATCAGGAAATACAGCTTTAAATTACACAAATATAAAGTGGAATGAAGTAGTGTTTTTTTCAAAAGGGAGGGCAGGACCTGCCAGTCTAGAACTGTGGAATAACCCAGGCATGTGGTAGCATCATCCTACATTCTGTATGGCTGGATTGGGAAAGACCAACTGTGTGCCCAATAACATTTGCTTAATCACTAAAAGCAGTACTTGGGAGAGAAATGAAAACTTTGTATGAGTACTGATACTGCTGGCAGGGCTCCCTCTGCCTGGAAATTGGGTCAAAGACAAGACCTGTGCTGAAAGACTACCTAGAGAAGCTACAATGTGAATTTGTATTTGATACCGTACTGAAAAATAGTGTCTGTCTGTATCTCCAAAGAAAGAAAACAGAACCTAAATCCACTTACAAATACCCTCAAAGGAACAAAAATGCTACTGGGGACTTGTGCTGCTATGGTTTTTACAAAAAGGCAGTAGAGAACTAAAGGAAGCACAGAAAGTATGTGCTTTTTTTTTTTCTGCTTTCTTGAGAAACTCTGTTTTTGGCCTCAGTGTAGCAAGAACCTAAACTCAAGTGTCCAGGCAAGAAGAGTCTCACTGACAAACAGGTTAATCCATCAGATGCAGCACAGAGCCTGTAACTGCTCTACCTGCAGACAGTGAAAGCGGTCTGTAATTAAAAAACTATTGAAACATATTTTCAGCACTTATATACTTGAAAGTTTTCTGTTAAGTAGCATCCTGAATATCAATACTACATTTTCTACTACTTGTAATAGAATATAACCCTCTGTTTTCCTTATTTCCCATGGCTACAAAACATAGCAGCAATGAAGATTTGTCCTTAGATGTTTAAAAATGTAATAGTCCTCTCTTTCAAAAGCAGTGAAAATTAACATTACACTGTTATTCCACGAACTTTTTAAGGTTCATTAATTTTAATTTCATTCTGGAAGTGTACACACAGAGAAATGGTAGTATTGTGGCTGGAAAACACAAATGCCACATCTTTTTGGATCTCCCCATTTCACATTTCCTTGTGCTATTTCCATGCTCCCCAGCATCAGTGTGATCACTTCTACACTGAAGCAGTTGTCTTTCACCCCCATCATCTTCTTCTAGTAGAGACGGCAAAAACAAACTGTCTTGGCACAAATAAAAAAAAACCTTTCCATTTGCCCCCTAAATATTTTTCGACTGTGCTGTAAACCATGATTGTTACAGGACTGTTTCTCACTTCCATCTCCACTTTGCAGAAAAAAGTATGGCCTAATTTCACAAAATACAGCTAAAATATTTACTGAGCTAACCACAGGAGTTTTGTAGATCACACAACTCAACCAAATCTTTGTGGTTTTTAATCAGGGAGAAGGTGGCTGACTGTCTTTTCACAAAATGGAGAGACAGCTGCTAGTACTTGTTCACATGCACAGCTTTTGAACTCTTGTGGGCAAATTCTGAATTGATGCTTCTCCTTGTCACTTAGGTTCAGTATCTTGAAGCGATGAGCTTATGAACTAATTCATCACCAGCAAGAGACTCACGTTTCTTTGCTAATTTAGTTATGGGGAGCCTCTAAAAACTGTGGGGCACTCGTTTTCACTATAGTAACGAGTTCACAGCTTTGCTTGTGACTTCTCTGTAACACAATTTCAATATGCTCATATTACACAAAACAAAGGAAGAATCGTAGGAATGGCGGTGGTGAAGTCCAATTGTAAGCTTAGAGGGAAAATCTGAGTAACATCTGTAGTGAATAGCAGAATTTGAGTGGGATTGGGCTAAAAAACTACTGAAAGAGCAATGTCTATTTTCTGTCCCTTTATAGTCAGAGCACTTTCTCAAATGGAAAAGTTGCTCATTTAATTATGTCTATCATTTGGCTGATTTCTGCTGTTGGGAATGTACAACTTAGGGCACACTAAGCTCTCCCATGTTTGCCACAAGGCTTTTCAAAGCTGTGCCGATTAAACAGTGCCAAAAGCCACATCACCCCCCAGTTCAGTATCTGATCAGTGCCTGGGCTCACCTCACTTTCACCTACAGAACATTCCTGTTGAGACAAACTGTTAGTAAGTTTATGTAATTACATGCACAAACATATATTCATGTAAGTTTTGTCACAAACTTACATTAAAATTCCTGCATAACTCACTGTCACTACTGGCTGCTTTTGTAGTGTTCAGCTTTGTATTTTAGTACTTCAACATATTCAGTCTGATAAAACATTAGTTCTTGCACTTCCTGCTTTGGAAATAACGAAAACTGCCTTTCCTAGGCCCTACTATCCTATGAATTATCCTAAAACTTAGGCCAGCTGCTCCTAATGCCAACCAAGCCTAAACCTGCTCTGAAGCCAGACAAGGACAGGGAAAGGAGGAAACCCTTGCTGATGGGTGTATAAACCTATAAACTGGCCACATAATTTAGCATAAACAATTTGTGCACAAAGAAGAGCTTCTTCTGAATGTTCTGTTCAGTTATCCTTACTGGGAATACTGCTTTAGAACATGAATATAATTCAGATTGCTTAAGGAAAAGATTACAGATAAATGTACTTCAGTATTAAGAGCAACTTTGTCTGAAGTAAACAAGAATGAGCAGCTTCAGGTCCTAAAGGTGCACTTAGAGGGCATCCTCCGCCACAGAGGGAAAATACTGCATTTTAAAAAACCACCTGATCTTCATTATAGAAGTTTAGTATTGTAACTAAAGTCAAATACAAACCCCCAAACCACTGCCTCCCACATCATTAGAGGAATACCTACACTGGCATAGTGCACCTTTCTGTGCTGGGGCAGATGTGACAAAGTAGTCACTTATGTACCAGAAGTGTCTGAACAATGCTGTGATTTCATCACAGATATAAGTAATGCTCTGAATTTCTAGCAGGTGCTGGATGATGAATCACCAGAAATGTTTAAAACCTTTTCTCAAGAATCTCTCATACCTGGTAAACTGGAAATTAATTTTGAGGAGTTGCTGAGACAAAAAATGGAAGAAGAAAAGAGGCGCACAGAAGAAGAGCGCAGACAAAAGTTGGAAATGGAAAGGCAAGAATTTCAGCAGCTGAGACAAGAAATGGGAGAGGTTTGTACATCAAACTATATGTTAAGCATGCTCTGCATAAAGATAGATCACTTCATTACCAAAATCTCAAAGTCTAAGACTGGAAAGAAAAATTCCTTTGAAAGAAATTTTAGGTTAATACATTCAACATTATGTGAAAGAAGAATAGAAAACCCTATTTTAAAATCATTGTATACAATGACATTTTTATCACTAATCTACCAGGAAAATGTGTTTATCCCTCGCCACCTTAGAAGTTAGTAGTTACAAGTTTGTAATTTAGTTTTGCAGTAATTTCTGAAAATTCTGGACTATTACTAAAATGAGTAGATAATATTTATGATATTGGGAGAACAGAAGTATCTAGTTCCCAAAAGACAATACAGAAACAGAAGTACGAAAGGGCAAAATCCTTGCTTTTCCTCAGAGAAATACTGTGGTACCTAATGAGAAAAATACAGTGGGCTCAACTTTCTTCAAACTGGTGTATCAAGGGTTTGAAGACTGTCATAGCTGATTTTAAAAATCACACACAAAATCTGCTTTACATCCCAAATGTTTAAAACATCACATTCATGAACATCACACTTCAGTTTGGCTGTGGGTGGCAATTCTTTATTATTCCCTTTTGAGTATTAGAGAATGACATTAATGTATTATTTTATTATTTTAGTTAGAAAGCTTGAGCAAGTAGTAAAGGCTCTAGCTTGTGATGTCCTCAACTAATCCTGGGGAAGCAGGGGGCGACAGAGACATCCAGCTAAAATGCATGTACATCTTTACAATCAGCCAGAGGTCATAAAAGGAAGGAGAAAAACACCAGTAATTACAGCTTCAGATGTGGTTTGACTACAAGATCCACAACTGCCCTTTCTTTTCCAGCCACGACATCCTGAAATGTAATTTACTTTTTACTGAATTAAAAAACCCTAAAAAGGCAGTGTTTTTTTAACAAAAGAGCTGTATTTTAGAGGATTATTTCATATCATATTGCAAGCAAGTAGAGATGAATCCAGTACGTATCCAGTAGAACTCTGGATAAGGAAGTTTTTGTATTGGTCTGTGTCTGGTTTTCCAAGCCCATGAAGGGCAGTTTATTGACGACAACCCTTGAACAAATGGCACATTCAAGCAAGGTATTTTAAAATCTGTATCTAGTTGAGATATGATACAAATGCATTCTTCATGAGATAACAAGGAAAAAAAATTACAGGGGAAAGGTCTCTGTACCGATTTCAAATAACTAACGGAACTGTAATGTACTCAATTATACTGTCTGGGGGGGAGTATGGGTAGTAAAAATAATGAGGGCATTTTCCATCTTATACATTCTGTAACTTGTGAACAGCTGGAAGAAGAGTCTGAAACTTTTGAGTTAAGCAAAGAGTATGAAGAACTGATAAAGCTAAAAAGAAGTGGTTCTATTCAGGCAAAGAACTTAAAAAGCAAGTTTGAAAAAATAGGACAATTGTCTCAAGAAGAAATACAGAAGAAGATTGAAGAAGAGCGAGCAAAGAGAAGAGCAATGGATGAAGAAATAAGAGAAAGGGAAGCTGAAAAATTTCAAGAGGTAAGCTGCATTCTATGTATGTTAATTATCTACTTAATCAGCACATTGATGATCCAGGAACGGACAATGCTGCTGCTTTCATCAAATTTTGCTGTTTCCAAAATTGTTTTCTCTTCTTTCCTATTCCCTCCTTTGGATGCTTAAGGGTATCACACCTCAGCAGACCTTAAAAAATCAGCACCAGTTTATTATCAGTGATTTGGTTAAGCAGAGTTCTGCTTTTCTGGTCAAAGCCCTACAATTCAGCATTTTAACCTGAAACCTGCCAGTCTGAGGGCTTAAAACATCCAAACCTGAGAATTATCTATTAATCATCACTTGAACTGCTTCTCCTCCTGAACTCAATTCATTCTCTACTACATGAGTTGGATAAAAAATTCAACTACCAAATCCAAACAATACCATTTGAAGATCAAGTCACTGTCAGGTATACTTGCTCCTCGGGGCAGAGCAGAAGAGGGTGCCTACTTACCTATACAAGCTCAGTGTGAACTTTAGTTACAAAATGTAAAATTTTAACAGTACTAAGCCTGACCTGAGCCTCATTCTGGCTCTTCTCGACAGGAGTCACTTCAGCATCAGCTTAAAGCCTGTCCTATTTGGAAGACTTTAATTTAATGATTGACACTCGTTTTCATTAGGTCAACTGTTTTAGGTGTTGAACCCACATGAACATCATGGCATAAAACTCCAGTCACTGAGGATTTACAATTGCCAAGAAGTGTTCAACTTCTATATGAATAAAATTTTAGGAATATTTTTTACCTATCGTTTTTGAAATTAGCTTTGCAAAACTCTTGTCCTATCCCTGGGATGAACTATTATGAGACTTACCCTACACTCAAACCTCTGTAAAAACCCAGGTCTCTGTCAGGCTTTGCTCAGTTAAAAGAACCTCTGGGAACACAACACTGGTTTTACTATCATATATATGTCTAAGGCAATAATAGTTAAGCCCTGTTTTTAATTATTTCCCAAGGATGATGACGTAGATGTGACACCAGCCAAGAAATCAGAGGCTCCATTTACTCACAAAGTAAACATGAAGGCTCGTTTTGAGCAAATGGCAAGAGCCAGAGAAGAGGAGGAGCAGAGGAGGATTGAGGAACAGAAATTACTACGCATGCAGTTTGAACAAAAAGAAATTGATGCAGCATTACAGAAGGTATAAATTGCAAAATAATATTCTCCAGTCGTAGGTGTCATTTAACTTAGCTTCTAATTACCACTGTAGGCAACACTACCAGATACAGAAGGAATGTTTTACTTCTAGCAGGTGCTAGGAATTGCTGCAATGATATAAAATTGCTTTTGGTGTTTGCACATACTCTCCATGGAATCAAATAATGGTTTGGGTTGAAGGGACCTTAAAGATCATCTAGTTCTGACTCCTCTGATATAGGCAGGGACACCTCCCATTAGAGAAGCTGCTCAAAGCTCCATCCAACCAGGCCTGACCTCTTGCAGAAGAGTACAAGACACTGCAAAGAAAGGTCACGACATCCCATGAATAGTCTGAAAATGGAATTGACATTCATGCCTGCATTTTACACAACAGTCCAGCCTCACAAAAATGCATTTTACTGCCTGTGGCGTATCCAGATTGGGTGTGGTTACGTACTGAGGACAGATGTGTGATTTCCCCTTCTTAGAAACACAATAACTTGTAATCAAACATGTATCACTAGCAGTCATAGTGCTATTGCCACTTCAAATGTTTTAAATCAACTTATTTTAAAACAGAAAAGGGAAGAGGAAGAAGAAGAAGAGGGAAGCATTATTAATGGATCTACTTGTGAAGATGAGGATCAAGCTCGATCTGGAGCTCCCTGGTTCAAGAAGTCCCTGAAAAACACATCAGTTGTTGACGGCGAGCCAGTGAGATTTACAGTTAAAATTACTGGAGAACCAAAACCTGAAGTTACATGGTGGTTTGAAGGAGAAATGTTACAGGACTCTGAGGACTATCAATATATTGAAAGAGGAGAAACCTACTGCCTTTACTTGCCAGAAACCTTCCCAGAAGATGAAGGGGAATATATGTGTAAAGCAGTTAACAACAGAGGCTCAGCTGCTAGCACCTGTATTCTCACCATTGAAAGTAAGAGCTAGCATTTTAATTTGCTTAAATCTCAGTCTTCTTGCATCTTTCCTCTTAAGAAAATCTAACTTCCTGTCTCTCTTAACCCTTTTTCTGTTTTCTAGCTGATGACTACTAATGCTCTACTTTAGCTGGAATCTTTCTTCCCCTCAACTTTCTTACTGCATCATCTCTTTCTCTGATGGGGCCAACTAAAGCAAGGATGTGCATTAATTTGTCATTCCTGCATCAGATAAGAAAATACCCTTCAAATTGTGAGAGTTCCCTACTCAATGCAAGAACTGGTATCAAAGGCTAAGAATAAAAAAATCAATGTATGAAAGATCAACTGAAGGAAAAAGCTGAATTATCATAGTGCTCCAACATGTGAAGACCAACTCCTGTGTAACAGAATAAAGCTGAACACACTATCTGGAAACCTGTGTAGTAGTGTGTATCTATTGGTGTATCTTGCATGAGCACTGAATATTTAAGCTGTTTTAATTTATCCCAGAGGCACTGAACTGGCAAAAAAGGTACTTATTGATGATTTTCATAAACCCAAGTGTACTATTTTTAAGGTATAAAAGATGACGTAACTGCTCAGCATTGTTTCAAGAAGCAAAACTTCTTTTGTTTTAAAATGGGTTTGCCTTGAAAGTGTTCTGCTCTGATCAAACTATGCAGCTGATAACCTCAAATAAAAACAATCTCCTTTAGGTTTGCAGTACTCTTTAAAGTACCAACACTTGCTTGTAAAACTTGTGATTTTTTTCATTGATTAAATGACACAGGAACAAGCAGTGACATCTATGACTGGCTCATACTTGAGGTCGGTAAAAAACAAGGCTTAAGAAGAATATTTTCATAAAGTGCCTATTTTCTCAATCTCAACGCAGTAAGTTTATTGCCACATCTCTCAACATGGTTTTCTTAAGGCTACTGTACTATTTTTCTCTAAGACCTCCTGACATTCATGTCACTCTTGCTAACACCCATTTGAACCATTCAGATTAAGCTTCTGGATGAGTAACTTTACAAAAAAGAGAGTCACATTTTTAAGTACTCATGTATAGGCTTTGACATAAAGGCAAGGTAAACTGCAGGAAATTAGATATATGTGGTCATTTCAAAACGGAATTTTCCTGTGGCTGAATCTGCTTTCTTTGTGCAGTTACCTGCTGCAAGTCACTATTTGGCCTCATTAAAAAATGGTAATGAGCTGCATGGTGTTTTGAATTAGTATTTATCCTGATAACTACATAAACATTTTACTTCATTTTTTGTGGGTGATGTTCATTCACTGAAGTACAGGCTGCTACAATATCTTTGCTCTGAAGCTGTTACTTCAAACAAAGGCAGGGATAGGAGCATAAGAAAGACAAAAACATTGCTATTATTATTCATCAGTTGACATTTATTGAGAAAAACCATACAAAAACCATTATACAGTTAATGTGTACCCATATTACATACAATGTCAATGCAAGCTCAAAACCACATTTTTGTAAAGCATTCAATTTACCTCAAGTCCAAGCTGCATCTCCCTAAGACACTGTTCCCATCACAGTTGCCTTTTAAAGCCAATCTTCTGTTTACACACGGGTAGTTTCTGCAGAGAACACTTTTCTCAGGACGAAAAGGCATTTCACATGCACGCAAGAGAAATATTTGTGCATACACAAGAGTTTCATAAGCTATTACTAGGGAAGAGGGAATCCTGTCAACTGTATTCTTTCTGAAAAGCCCAGTCCTCCCTTCCTCCCCCCACTTCCAGAAAAAAAGCAAAATGGAAAAGCTTTTCGCATGCAATGGAAAATTTAAGAATTACTTTGGAAAAGAAAGGGGAGAAACAGTTTCTACCATCCAATAAAATACCACTAATAAAAAGATGAGATACTTCAAGATAGGCTGTGCAAGTGAATCGTGATCCTGTCTGCCTAGACAAGTGAAACAGATGACTTAGTACAGTAAAGAGTATCCACCTGGTATTCTGTTCCATGTCCTAATAAAGTGTAGGCTGAAGAAGTGATATGAAAGTGCTTTTCCTACTTGGAACATTATGCTTCCTTTTAAAACTTTTCTTACTCATCACATTCATTGTGGGACACTAAGTGGTGAGGGTGGGGTAAGCAAGAAACATTTCAAGACACCTTTTGGATAAGTTCACTGCACTTCTAAGCAAGTCCAGTTATCTTTTTGGCTACTGGGGTATCTCCAATAATCTACTGTTGTCCCAGGAACTGAGTTTGGAGACAGAGTTGAAAAAGAAACACTATGCTCTGAACAAATCGGCATGCCTGTAAGCCCTGCAGTGAGAAAGCTGGAAGCCAACACACCTCAAATGCTACACACAAGAACATCTCACCTTCCACACACTAGCAACAACCCAATACAATGGCTTTTTCTTCCCTATCTCCCCCCCACAGGCTAAATTAACAATTGAAAGACTGTTCAAGATGTCTTAGGAGTAACAGTTGAAAGGAAAAGTACCATGTAAAAAGGAAGTGAACAAATGACTCACCCCCACACTAAATCCACAGTATCAAAATCCAAACGGTACACACCTACCCTCTTCTCACGTCAAAAATGAAGTTACATGTTAAACTACAGATGAAATACTAAGTGGCTTGAGAAACTGAAGCACAACTATTAATTCAGTTCAAAAATTAGCTTGACTGTTTAGAAAAATATAAAGTAAAATAGATGGTTTATATTATTAAATCACAGTTTAAAAACTTAACAGATCATGGAACATTTATGGTCAAACAGAATACTTTAAAGAATGAAAAGTGATCAAAACAAAAATTATACCCTATATCATTATGTATGGGATACATTTCAAATCTGTTATGCTTTTGCCAATTTTACCTTCTACATGGAGCCCTTCTATGGTCCATGCTCATCGGCTCACCAATGGCATACACTCAAAGGATTCCTCTTTACTGGTAGTAACTATCTCAGGACCTGATTCTATGAGCTATGATTTGGTGCTTGCAGCATCTTCAGCACTGTGTGTGAAAATGAAGGCAGTATTTTTGAATATTTTTCTTTGATGTACAGATAAGCAGGACTTTTGCAAGAGGAGCAGCACATTTTAGAAACAAAATAATGAACAAAAAAACCAAATAGATGCTGCTTTACATTAAGCTAAAAAAAACCAACAACAAAAGCTCAAAACAAAAACCTGTACCAGACCATCTGTAAGACATTTAACATTTCATACTATCAAAATATTCAGCAATTCAGTTGAAAGTATCAAGAAACAGGATACACTGACTGCTATAGCAATAAAATATTATTTGCTGTACTGTTAAGATTTAACTGGTGCTCATGCTTTTTCAGTTACAACATACTCATCTCAAACTCCAAAATCTCTTTTCCTACCATGTCAAATATGAATAAGCAAACTAAGTTATCTAGATTCCACTAACACACTATAACTGTAAGACAAGTTATCAAGTTCAGTGATAACAACAAGAAGTCATTCTTTACATTTAGGTCTTATGGATTAAGTGAGAATAGTGCCCTACTATTAAAAAAAACAACATTTGTGAAGGCTGTTGACATTTCTAACCAAAGCAATTCCTGCATATTTAAAGGTTTTGATTCTTTAATTGCAACAATTATCTATTTGAGGAAAAATAACAAAAATTACTTATTCTGATCAAGTTCAATTACTGCAATCTAATAATCTTTTCCAAAAAAAAAAAAAGAAAAAAAAATACATGTTGACCTAGAAATATAAACAATTGCTTAAAAACTTAAGGTTTTCCACTCAACTGGAACCGTGAGTAACAATGCATCTGGGGAAGCAGCAGATTGCTTTTCAATACACAACCACAAAGATCTCACAGGGACAACATTAATGTACTGAAATATATCAATTTATATACTTCCTTAGGTTGTGCTTACCTGTTGCTTTTTTGCAGCAGAACCTAAGGTGGAAGGTCTGGGAAGGCACTGTGAAGTATAAATAATTGCACTGTTTGCAATTAATATAGATTTTATACCTTAAATGAATCAAAATCAACAGCCTCCATTTTGTGAATGATAAAGAATCCAGCGATTTTAATTTTCCTCAGTTCAGTACATAATAAATGCACCATTCTGTAAGGTTATCTACAAAATACCATGCAAAATACCTGAACTATTAAAACTTAATACCCTACACTAAAGATAGCAAATACTGTCCTAGCCTTCTTCAAGCTACCAGAATAATTCCTAATTTTAAAAGGGATAAAAGTAATTCCTTCTACTTCTACAGCACAGTACATACATTGCTGATTAACTGAAAAAACTACTTCAGTTTTCAAGCCTTAACTTTTACTTCTCTGTGCAGCCACCCTAAAAAAATTTATTCTCAAAGCAACAACATGGTGTTCCAAAAATTAAAGCAATTAACAGTTATAGAATTATTTAAAACATACCTACATCACTATATATCCCCAAACTATCTGGAGACAAAGACAACTCTGTCTATCAAGTGGTTTCAAAGACTTCAATGTTATGATATGCATACTTTAAAACACTGAATGACAGCTGTCTCAGGAGTACTAATGAAAAAAACTCTTACTCAGATAAACAGAAACATGATTTTCTTTAGCTATTGCTAAAAGTTTCAGGAATACTTACCCACAAAACTCAGATTACGTGTATGTATATATATAAGCAAACCTACGTTTCTGAATTAAGAAGCAATTATGATTTCCTAAGATACCAGCACTGTATTCCAACATAATATCACACAAGTACAGCATTTGCATTATGTGGAACATTGACAAAAAGATACTGTTGCAGTTCATCAATTTGTCATTCTGATGTACTTACAGTGCAATGCTCCTTGAAGGAACAATCAAGGATGATACACAGCACAGTCCTCCTCACCCCTATAGAGCTAGTTCTATACTGGCTGGATCAAACCTGCACTTCAACAGACAATGGCAAGACAGACTGTAGTGCATGTAGTCTAATATATGCAAAGAGCCAATAAATATGCAAAGAGCAAACATAGGATTTCAAAAGAATCAGCTTTTTAGTATGCGCATTAGAGCAATAAGAAGTTTCAAGTATATATAAAAAATAATCAGTTGATTCAAATACTTGAATATTTACAAAAAGCGAAGTTATCTGCTCTGCAGGAAGTTCTCAACCACTCCCACCACTCAAACAAAACAGTGTTTTAAGGACAGACACAATTTTTGTAGCTACTATGCATTACCACCTTGACTTTTCTATACTGAATTTTGAAGTGGACTACTTTAAACTGAAGGCTTAAGCACATTACACTTTAAGTTTTATAACTAGTCTGAAAAAATCCATAAAATAGTTATGCAGGAACAGTTTTGAAGTATTCAATTAAAAACAAAAGTTATCTGTTATACCAGCTGCACAGGTCTGAAACTGTGGTCACGTATAAAAGGAAATTTCACTGTTAATGCAATGGAAGTATGTCAAAAGATCATCTTCTTAAACACATGCAATTTTTATCAAGTAGAAAGAAAATTAAGGTATCAAGATTACTGGTGCTAGGCAGCAAAATACAATGAATGAAAGAGATCCTCCATCTACAGCTACTCTGCAAGAGGGGAAAAACACGCTAATGACAAGTTTTTAAACTCAACATGGTTTATGGGGGGGGGCAACCCCAACTCATTTGTGTACAGGTACCTTGATTCAGCATTGCAAATCAATCCTATAATTAATTCTGCATATACCCACATATCCAACTTACCGACACAGGAGGTTTCATATTATTTATTGTAAAGCACAAAACAGGCATTTTAAAAGTGATAAAGTATACATTGAAAAAGTACATTTATATCACAAAGCATTGACCACATAATTGCAAATACATTTGCTGGAATGTGTACATCTACACTAATACTAAAAACAAACCATTTTTTTCATTTCTACACAGAAATATTACCTCCTATCAGTAGTGATAGATATTTTGTACATTTTCAAAAACACTATTTTTTAAACCAAAATTAAGATCTTCATCAAGGCGTCTGCATCCATACATTTAACAAAGGTTTTTTCCCCCACACAATGAAGCAAATACTGTATTGTCCACTTCTTATTATTGGCCCTGTGCAGAAGAGATACATAAGAGATACACAAAAAGTTAAAGAAAATCCTTTAAATCGAGCTAACTCAGGAGTGAAGCCTTTAAGAAAGAAAAATTGGTTAATGTAAATGGTGGTGGCTTCTTGCATGGTTTTCAAAACCCTGGGAGGAGAAAGTTTTTTTTCTTTTTTTAAAAAAAATAAACAATCACCAAACATATGGATAGATACAGAACTCAAGTTATCAGGTAAACAAAGTCATCTACTAATTATTCTGATAGCTATTTTGCTAGGAAAAAAGATGTATACCCCAAAGGAACAAAGCAGGAGACATGCAAAAAAACATCTACAACCACTGAGACGGAAGCCAGCCAAAAACCACTTTAGGACTGTACCTGTGGTGCTGGAGGATGCTGTGGCATTCCCTGTGGACTTGTCTGAGCGTAGTACGCTGCCTGCTGCCTGTAGTACTCAGCCCACGCTGCGCTGTAATCTGGCTGACCGCCCGGAGGAGCCCCAGCAGGGGCAGGAACAGCTTGACCTGCAGGTAATTACAATTACACGGCTTTGTTGTTGCAATAGAAATGAGAAAATTTCAAGACCTCGGAGCCTAGCAAACATCACCTAGCAATATTCTTCCAAGGCTTTTGAATAAACTTGTGGCTGCTTTTTTCAGCCTGAACACTCATCCTATTATTTTAATGTAATGATTCCCATATAAATCAAAATTAAGGAACTGTAAGGTTTTTTCCTGCCTCTTGATTCATAATCATGAATTAAAGCCTGCTGACCTAAACAAGAGTAGCATTTAAATACACACAAAAGAGGCAACACTTTCTGTAATTCACCTAGACTAATTTTATCTTATTTCACAGACTGCATTCATTAGCTCGACAGATGCCAATTCATACACTTCCCAAATTCTGGCATCCTTCATTTAATTATGGGGTTATTGCAGGTTATAGTTTTCAAAAAGTGCAATAATTCTTGTAAATATTTACTCCACCACAGAATACAGTCCTGACACTTGCTTCCACTCTTTGTGGAAGTTTTAATCCTCTAGAAACAAGAGCACGTACAAATACACTCTCCCAGACAGCTCAGAATTACTGCTCATTTCAATAGCATCAACTGACTCAAATCCCAAAAAGTGAGACTGATACACAAGGACTCCAGCATACTAAAAAACCAGGCAAAACAAAGACAATTACAGCCAACCTTTCAGTTGTGCTGTTCTTCCACAGGACATCTGCCACAGACATCTTTACTTACTTTTTCCCCCAATTTCAGAAACACCAAACACATCCCTCTTGGTACCATTAATCTTTACGATTTCTGAGAGGTGTTTTTTCAGTTACCACTACAAAATGCACAAGACTCTAAGCAAAGCAACACTCTCTACGCTCTTCCTAAACATCTGTCCACACACTTGCAGGCACCCAGACAGAAGGGTTTTATACATACTGCTTTATTTGAAGTTTCCTGAAATTCCAAACCAGAATTTTTATTACTGTGTTATGACACTTATGACTTACGTTCTTAATGGGTTATTTCTCAAATCAAAAATTCTACAGTCAGAATTAGGATACTACCAAAAAACCACTACCTCTTCAAGTTTTTTCTAAGATACTATGAAAAAAATCTACAAACCCAACAAAAACAAACCACCACATCGCATCACCCCACAGAAAATAAACCCAAGCAAAATGCAAGCCTGCATCCTGTACAATTCCATGTGCACCCAACTGTCTATTCCGTTATGCACAGAAAGGGGCGGCTGCCACATGATGAGGGCTGAAAGTTTTCAATCCTACCTGAAACCACCTCACCTTTTATTTGAATACAAGACCACCGAGCAACTTTCTGAGGAACATGACTACGAAAAATACTAATGAAGTGTTTTCTAGGGTATCAGACAGAAGGCTGGCTTTATTAGTTTTTTTTAAATACTTTAACAAAGAAAATTCACATGAAGAATCCTAGCTATTTACACTACTCCTACAGATGTGTAGTCTTCTAATCCTCTCAAAAACATGAAGTGTGAGCAGAGAATGTGAATATTTGGCTAAGCACTATCCTGAAAGCCATCAAAATACAACCTTCTATTTTCCTTTACATTTCCCTTCACAACTTGTTTTCCACTTACTCTGTAGGTACACTCTAAAAATGTTTTATTTTTATTTATACAGTAAAGGAATTTCCAGAAAAACCTAAATTTCATCAGATCTTCAGAGCTGTTACCAAATTTTACAACTTTTAATGTACCACCTCTTTACACTTCTGATCAATTATTTTAACAAAAAATACCTTTAATATGGTTACAAATTGTCCCAGGATACTCTTCCCATGTTCACCATTACTTTGAGGTAATAATTGTATTACAAATTATTATCAGCACAACTGAATGTCAAAGATAAGGGTTTTTTTGTGCATTATGACCCAAGAATCTTTGGACAATCAGCCAACTATGTCAAGGCAGAGCGGAAATCCAAATAATAAATCAAATCAAAGAAATTTAACATCTACTCAAAGATGTCAAACTGGACTTCTGTCCTGATGGGTATTTTAGGTGCACCATTTCCCTACTAAGCGCTACCAGTAGTTCTGAACCTACACATGGAATTCGGCAGCTGAGTCAAAGCTTCCCTTCAGTGTAGAAACTGCACTAAGCAGCACCTGTTCATTAATATCCAAATTCAACAGGGACACTTACGGGTAATCCTGATCAGGCCCATACAAAGGAAATATGAGAAACACAGAACACCTCCCCCTCTACCGAGGGCTGAGAAAGGAAACACCAGCAGATTTTATAGTTCAACGTTATCAAGGGTGATTCTAGTAAGAGCAAATTATTTTGTTTCTTCTTTCCCACTACAATGCTAAGCAATCTTTTAAAAACCACTTCTATTTTATTATGGAATCCTTTAACTGTATGTCAAGTCCACAATACGCGGGAATGACTTTAAATGATAGATTTACGAATTCCAATAGTGACATACAGATCATTTACTAATGATCATGAGTTCATGTTTAGAGGGAAGGGTTACCCATGAGAGACTTTTTGGAGTATTTGCTTGTCAAAGCAGCAGCCCCTGAAACAAGGGTCTGAAAAAGGAGATGGACTTTGCCACAGTACTTCTGAGTCAGGAAACAGGTTAATATCCAAGCCACTGTTCAGTGAAAAATACAGTGAAGTGTTCTCTGTGATTAACAGAGTCATATCACACCAGTAGGAAGCCACTCTGAAAACACTATTATTGTTTGGATAGGACTATTCCAGAGTGTTTTAGCATTTTCGGATCACTCATACTTGACTAAGTATGAGAAAATCCAAAACACCAATTACAGTATCACAGGCAACTTGTTCAGCTTGCCACAAGGATTATGGAAATAGTTTTCTACAGCAGCAAAACCAGAACTGGCTGGGCTCAACAAGTCTGCGTTTCAGCTCAGCTCTCCCTAACAGTATTTGGTGAAATCATTGGTGCTGTGAAAAATCTGAGTCGTCAAAGAGTAAGTGACTTGTAATTCCCATCCTTTGGCACAAGTCAATGGGGACAGAAGATTACAGTACTATAGAAAGCACAAATAGTACTGGGAAAGCCTGGGGACCACAAGAACCTGCTGTTCGACAGCCTTCCTGTCCATCAGGTCTTCGACTACTTCTTAACATTGTTTTGAGGTGGGGGAAACCAGCACCATTTAGCATGACATCAACTCCAGCAGAATTCCCCTTTTTAAGTGGTGTCAAAGAGAAATGTTATCTACCACATCAAGATTCTGCAGCAAAAAGTTCTTATGATTTACAGTCAGAAGAACTCAATCCAATCTAGAAAAAGGACATAAGATGAGAACTGCCCTCGTGTTATTCCTCTTATTTGACTGTCTTGGCATTTTTTATATTTTGAATTTTAAGAGCAACTATATTTATCTCCGAATGTATTTTTTTGGCTCACACTTCTCTTTGGAATTGCTCCGATAAACCCTGTATCTCAACACCTTAAAACTAGCTATTATTTAACCTGAGCAAGTGCAAGACTAGTGCAACCCAGACTTTCCAAGCCAGCAAATTAGAAAGATGGCAGAGTACCTGCCAACAAATTACATTATTTAAATAAAAGTGAAAGCCACCCACAAGTTTGCATTGCAGAATGTGAGCCAAACTAACAAAGACAATGAATTGAAAAGAAATAGCTGAATGAACCAGGAAGAAGAAAAACAGGAAGGCCTATCGCCTTAGAAATCACATGTTTGGGAGCTGTAATTTTCTTAAGTCTGATACGCAGTTCTTGAACTAAATACTCATTATATATCTTCTGTAGAATTCATCACTAATACTGTGCCGAAATAAGGAATAAAGATAGTTATGTCTTGGCAAATAACTACCAATACAGTGGAAGGTTGGTAAAAGGAATTAAGCGTGTTATTAATCTTAAATCTGAATGCTTTTAATATTCCATGAGAAAACTGAGTGCAGTTGGCAGAACAGCCACCAAACCCTCCCATGCAAACAAAGGTACATCCCAAACCAGATGCTGCTGTTATATCTAGTCAGAGATACCTGGGAAAGCACTGGCATTCCTAAGCCCACTGGTGCTCACTATCCAGCCCTCCATCACCTACAGTATCCATGGCAGGACACCATGGACAGGACACGACCATGATTTAAAAGGTAGTGACACCTTCTGCCAGTGCACAAAAACCACATACTCTTTCTTTATACACAAAAACAATGAAAAAATCAAGTTAGCCAGAACATTCATTAATTTTTTATAAAAAAAGCTACCAGCAATATATAACATGCAGTTTAAACACAGCTCGAGAGTGCTGCAAAGCAAATGCTATTTTTAAAAGGGCACAGTATAAATGAAAGCTAATTATGATGCTTTGGTAACTTAGAACACAGAAAGCGAAGTACAAGAAAAATTATATGTAATCTGAAGAGAACTGGGAAACAACTATCAAACAAGAAAAACAACAGCTTCATAAAGGAGATCAAAGTTGAACTTCAAAACTTAGGAAATGTACTTTAAAATACTCAGATTGAAACATTTAGAAGATGTTGTTTCCCAATGATCAAAGACATCCCATCAAGTTTGAAGTATTTTTATAAAGCTGATTAGTAGCCTGAGTACTATGAAATGCCTAAAACCAAAACAAAATTGAAGTCTGTTTCTCAGCAGTACTTGGTTCAGAAAACACATGACTCTGCATTTCAATTATTTTGGGGTAAAAACTCCCATCTCATCCAGCAAAATATGCAAGTCTCCTAAAAGATTCCACTATGAATATGGAACAGAAAACACAACAGAAAAATCCCTGCACACTTACCCATTTTTTTGTAGTATTCCTCCCAGGCCTTGGTATAGTCAACCTGCCCTGCTGGTGCTGGATTTGGCTGATCTCCTGAAATACATCAAAAATAGTTAAACCAAAATCACTAGGGTTTGTTTCACACATAATCCAAATAATCAACTGAAATTTTCAGTAACAGTCCCACATGACATGACTCTAATCTGACACTATAAACCTTTGTGGTACAAGCTACTACAACTAAAAATTACTAGTAAAAAAGACATGTTTTCAAGAATCAGGAAGTGCATACCACAAGCAATACAAAATACCAAAATTCAAGTGGTAAGCCTCAGCCAGGCACAAAAATTACAATAACACCACTAAATACCACAACTGTAATTGTCCTAAACCCAGTGGAAGTGATCCAACCATTTAAGCAAATGACAACAGCTTAGCTCATTACATTTTTATTTATGACTGCTGTATGTAGTCATTAAGTCAGCCCACATTGCAGCAAAATTCTCTCTGGAGTATATTCCAAGATAAATACATCACCCTTGTTACTGCTGAAATCAGGAAAAACAATATTGAAGGGTATAAGCAATAGTTTTTCAAGAAAATCAGCTACTTAAAATAAATTTACCCGACATAGGAGGACAACAATGAAAAATAATGGAGTATTTACACCTCCAGCAATAAGAAATGTGTCCATATCACTCAATATTTACCTTGTCCATTAGTTTGGGTTGTAGCTGGTCCACCAGGAGGGGCTGCAGGTGGTGGCTGTGCTTGCTGCTGATAATAGTGAGCATAATAAGCTGCCCACGCTGCTGAATTGGGATCTGTTCCTGGCTTACCTATGAAAACAGAACATAAGCATTTATAATAGTACAACTATAAACAGAATGCTGTCCTCAATTAATCCTGTCCTAGGCATTCTTATTTTCCTCCAAGGAAAAATCCATCTAAACAAAATATTCATGTACATCCTTCTAAGTATTTTTTCTTTCTAGCACAAACTTTTGATCAAGTTTCAGACCAATGTACTGTACAAAGTGTACTTTCATAGAGCTGATGAGGTAAAATAGTTTTAGAACCTTTACTACTACAATGACACTTATTAATCTTACATGTGATAAACAAACAGATTTTTCAAGTTTATTTAAAGAGTCATGTTAATTAACGGTAGCAGCAATAAATCATTCTAGCACCAAACGATTTCAGTGGTTTTACTTTTGTTAGAACCTCACGCTAATGACACTGGCACCGGTGGAGGAGGCATGCCAAATACATATTTCTGAAACAGAAGAATACAAGACTTACTAGGTATTTGCAATGCTTGTCAGTTAAACTTTAAGTTAACAGTAAAATAGAGAAACACACAGCATTTTAAGAACCTGAATTTCCATACATGGCTATTAAGCATCACTGTTTACTTACAGCTTTTTAGTACAAAAAATAATAGAAACAGTTCCATCTTCTGCATCTATGTCCATGGTTCCTTATTTTATCTACATCTAGGTAGGCCAATGATGCTGCTTCCTAGGGTTTTATTTCTGTTTCTCACATTTAGCCTTTAGGAATGGCTTATTCTTGCTGATCACAGACTGATTACATTACCAGATTGGCAATCCACAATACCTAAAAATCTACTATTAGAGAACATAGTATGTTTTACACAACCAGCATATATTTGCAAACAGTATTTCCAGTTTTAAAGAATAAAAGTATCTGCAAAGAAATGCAGCCAAGAGAGGAGAGAAATTCACAAGAGAACATGGACAGAACTGATACTGTAGAGTAACTGTACATGGGAACAGAAGTACAATCCTTCCTAAACATGAAACAGGTAAGGCAGTGAGTAATGGAAGATGAGGACATTCCCTGAAAAAGGCATTCAAGAAGAAACCCAGAACAACAAATTAATGCTAAATGAAATCCTGTGACAGAAGTCAGATGTATCCACTTCAAATGCACACAGAAAAAAATGTTAACACACTACTTTCTGTTTTAAATTACGCTGCTTCCATCAACAATAGTGGATTTAAACTAACATGTCCTATATTCTAGAGTTAGCTGCAAATATCAAATAAGCCATTGCTCAATTCCCTCCCTCCTTCTCCTTAGCTACTTCTCTAGAGTAGATGAACACAGAGCTGGTTTCATTCAATTTCCCAAGAAATCTGACTGTAATAACTAGCTCCACTTTCACGTGACAAGGGCAAACACAGTTCTGGAGAAAGCACCTCTGAAAAAAAGTACTAAAACAACCCATTTGTTACACTGGAATGAGTAAATGAGTGAAAACTGTAGAAAATTCATCCAAAGAAATGCTAGTCAAAAGAAACACCAACTTCACATATAAGAACTTGATTGGATTTTTAAGAGAAGTATTCATCAAAAAAAAGTTACAAAATCATTAAAATGACATTAAGGGACTATTTACCATTTTTTCTTACACAGCCTTTATGTAGATAAGTAACTTCATAAAAATAAAAGAAGTGGTGTGTAAAAGGCTGTAACATTTTAGCAGTGGTTTTGCATTAAACACTTTTGCTATGCTGAGATTAAGTCACTTTGAACCATTCCACTTCTAAACGATTTTAGCAGGCATTTTAAATACTGAACTGAACGCATGCAGAGCTACCTTGCACAGAAGTTTGGGAACTAAAACCAACAACAGCTCTTTGCAAAGACATAACATGATACATACACAGAGGCCCCTTCTCCACTAATGGAACCTATGTCAGGAACACTGGTTATCAGAAAATATCTGTCATTTATAACAAAAATAAAATTGAGATCTTTTGGCTCAAGTTCTGAGGAAACTACCTCAAACAAATGAGGTACAACACACTCAAGCATCTAGCCTTACCATGCCTTCTGTGGCTGATGTTCCATTTCCCCATATCCTCTAGTCCAACCAAAGGATGTAAACTTAAAGAAAAGCAGGATACTACGACTTTGGAAGTTGTGATTAAGTAAGAACTCCCAGTCTCGACAAAGATAAACAGAAATAGAAGAAACAGATTCTACAAAGATGGGTTTCAGAAGAAAATACAAAACTATTATAAGCAAAAGCTCAAAATACATAACCCTAACTAGTTTTACGGTATTAACAGCAATTCACCAAGATTTTAGCCCTCAAAAGGGACTCAACAAAAGACATTGGTGTACCAGACTCTTAAAAGTAATTGTAATAGAACAAAACCTAGAAACATTACAGCATTAACTGCTAAAGACAAACCAGTAAAGACTGTTCAAAATAAAATACAAAGTCATTTACTATTAGAGAAAAAGAAGACAGCCTTACTAAAGAACTTTATGCAAAAACATCAATCTTAAGAAAACTGAATTGCACAAAATCAGTGAACCAAGTCTTACAGAAAGTATTATAGTGATGCAGTACCAATAACACTTGTAAGAAAGCGTACTCCAACTGTAGCAACTAAATTTCACCATTTCACAAGCCACACATGGAAAGTGCAAAACAAGTAAACTGACAATCAGTGAAAAAAAGCCAGAAAAACAGGAGCTTTTCAGCTTTATGAGGGTAACACAAGTGACTTGCACAATGCATATAGTTGTAAGGACAGAACAGATGTACTTGAAATGTACCAACACCACAGTACAGCTGTGCATTTCTTACCTGGGTCTGGTGGGTTTGGTGGCTGCCAGTGCGGATAAGCATTTCCCCATCCCTGTGGAGCATATGGAGCTGGAGGACCACTGTAAGAGATCAGGTCATACACAGAGTGAAAGGCAGTCCCAGGGTCACCCCACACAGAAGGAAGTCTGATGAAGCAATACTTACTGAGGTGCAGGACCAGGAGGGCCTGGGTTATAAGGAGCTGGATTATATGGTCCCATGGGAGCACCAGGACCTGGTGGCCCAGGAGGTCCATGTGGGCCAGGAACAACACCATGGGGCCCATGGGGAACAGGTGGACCCAACGGATTCACTGGACCCTGTAACAAGGGTAACACAGAGATGAAAATACACCTTGAAGTTCTCCATTTTTCAGCATTTTAAAAACATTTATCTGAACACTCAAAGAACATCTAAAAGGTCTGATTGGCTTAAAACAGAGTCCCCTGCAGAAAACAGGCTATCTATAATTTGACTAGGCCTATAGATACTTAAAGGCAGCTGTGGAAGTAATAGCAACTAAAAAACAGCACTTACTGCAGTTCCTCCTTGAGGAAGTGAAGGATTTTACAAAAAACCCACAGATTTTTCCACAAGTAGAACTAAACTCCCCACATTCTAACAAGACTATCAGTTTTAAAATAAATCAATGCATTTAAATCTGACTAACTAAACCTGCTTGTAAGATCAAGCACAAAAAGCCTCTAGTAAACTTGATTATATCCACACACACGGAAACAAAAGTGCAGTGAAAATGAAGGTCTAACTTGGATTAGAACTTTACCCAAACATAGCAAGACTGAAAAACAAAACACACAATTTAGTATCACTGACATATTTGAACTTACCAATTTTTTCATATACACAAAATTGGCATTTTCAAAAACACGATATGATGTTGAAGAGATCAACAGTTTCCATTTCAAGCTTTTGCTATATTACTTTAAATCCAGATTACCATTATTATCAATTTATTATCTAATTAAATTCATCTGAGACGTGAAGCGAAAAAGAAATCTCCACAGAGGAGACTTGCTTTCAGCTCTGTTTGGCTCTAATAGTAAACAAAAAAGCCGTTATCCACTCACTCCAATCTTTTCTTCTATAAGTTGTCGTGCATAATCTATTTGCTGGGGTGTTCCACGGATAGTAAACATCTTCATGTTTGGATCCGCATTAGGTGGAGGATTTCTTTGAAGTTCTATTCTAGCACCAGACTGTTGGCTTATACTTTTAATAGTTTCACCACCTACAATGCAATAGAGAGTTTTTATGACAAAGCAAAAAGCATCGAAGCAAAAAACACTGATTTACATCACAGAAAGTCAACACAATGGAAGCCAAAAAGACATGAAAAGGCACCTATTCTTATGAGCTGTTCAAGAACATTCTAACAGTTCAAATAACATCTCTTCAGTGTCATACAGAGCTTTAATGGCAATAAATCAGCAAAAGAAATTATTTTGTAAAGACTGCAAAAATGTTAGTCAGAAACAGCAGCAAAAAATTCCTACGATCTTGTGTTTCTCATTTACGTAAACATTTAATATTAGACACTAATAACAACAGACACACATAGTTATCAGTACAGAGACTTAAAACCCAACCTCCCTATAAAGGGGCAAGGAAGCCCAAATGACAAAAAAGCCACACAGAGGCTGACAAGGTAGTTAAGTCCACAACTTCTTGCAGTGCACCAAAACCAGAAACTTAAATTCCCTGAACTGGCTCCTCCTCTTACAGGATCCAGAGAAGTTGTATGTACCATTAGTATATACAAAGTCCTCGGAACAGGGGAAATTGGGTAATTTAAAATTAAAAAAATATCACAGAATCACAAAATATTCTGAGTTGGAAGAGACCCACAAGGATCACGGAGTGCAACTCTTAAGAGAAAGGCCACCAAAGGGATTGAACATAGAACCTTGGCATTACTAGCATCGTGCTCATCACACATCTCTGTAGCATGGCATTTGTTCATGTAGAAAAGCTGAGTGGTTTTAAAGCAACATACAGATGTACATATATAAGATATATTGCCTTTTCCAATGATTAATCCAGTTTTGCCAGTAGGGACAATAAAATTGAATTCCTGTAATCCACCAGGAGGCCCCATGTTCCAGTTGCCTTGGCCTCTACCCCTTCCTCGACCACCAGGTCCTGGTCCACCAGGGTTACCAGCCTAAAATAAAGCAGCAACAATGAGCATTTTCTACAAAATTATAGCAAACAAATAATGCAAGCAGGTTACATGACATCATTGTTAAGAAAAAAATGATTCACTATTCAGACAGTTTGGTAGTTAAAGCATTACTTTTTATGGAAGACCTAAATTATATTCTAAAAAATGTTCTGTACAATTCCACATATGAAAGATGAAGGAGGAAAGGATACAGAAGCAAGAAGAAAATTTCACACGTACAAAGATGTAATTTTTGTCTGCCTTCTGTAAATGCAGCAGTGGGGCTCATCTAACATTAAGCTTTTAAACGCTGATTACAACAAAAAGTAGGAGCATATTAGCTATTAACACAAAACAGAAGCAGACCTCTAAAATCAGCCACATCAAGAAATGCCATGACTTTGGATCAGTATGGTCACTTGCAAAACTGTAACTGTAAATGTAAACATTCATATTCCAGACCAAACTTTGAAGTAGATTCAAATGGCACACCTAAATTATTTTCTTTAGTTACATGTGCTTTTTGAAAACTTTGGGTCTTTCCAAAAGGGGGGCAGGAGATTTCAAACACTGAACGTTACCCAACCTGAACACTGCGAAGCAGATCTGTAATAATTTCCGCAGCATGCTGACATCTGTCAGGAGGCCCTGTGATCTGGGCTATTCTATCTGGAGTTGTTCCATCATCTGGAATAAAAATGAACTCTTCCAGTATATGCAATTCAGTGAATTTACATTCAAGTCACAGAAACTCATGAATGTGTTACAAACCTGGCTTAAATTGGATCCTAACACCAGCATCATTCTGGATCTTTTTAATCATCTCTCCATTTCTTCCAATTACAATACCTACAGCAAATCGTGGTATTGGAACCTAAAAAAACCCAACCAAACAAGATGTTGATGACACTGATATTCCTTAAAAATCCACACAATGAAAGGGTTAGAGTTAGTTAGAATTGTAAAATAGGGCAAGACCAACGCCACTTCAGTCTTTTTAAAGGAATAATATCAAGTCACAACCCTAGCACATATTGGACTAAAGCATTAAAAAGAAAGGTATTCTACACTTTAGAAGTTCTCACAGCAGTAGCAATTACAGTGGATTTTATGAATCTTAAAATAAAAGAAAGAAAAAAAGAATTTAAAGTGTCTAAAATGCAGATTCTAGCAGGTGAAGCTTTAAGCTTCTCCCCTGATGAACAGTTATTAGCTTGTGACTTGCATTAACAGCTGGACTTAAGTTCTGTAAAGGCTGAAGTCCAATTTCAATAATGTTTTAACATGACACACTTGGCCATATAATTTACTTGCTCATTTGATAAAAAATTCCAGCGACTTGAAATTGTTCATAATTGTTGGCAATGTAGTGAATCTGCACATCATTTAGTGTCATAAATTCAGCAATGATCAAATAATACTTACATGCCACAACCACTTATGAAATCTGGTTATAAGCTTTCAGTGGTATTACCTAGCTTAACATTTTAAAGTTAACATCTCAAAATACAGTGAACAAGTTTTTCAACCATGCTTACGTCTATCCCTTCATTTCCTCCTATTCTTGACCCATATTCGTTGCGCACCTCTCTAAAGCCACCTTGATCACGAATTAACTCCAGTACCATTTCCTTGGCTTGCTGAAAGAAGAACAGAAGTTCTTTTAGGTACTGCAAGATCACAATGGAACTGACAATGCTCTCAATTGTGAGGCACTCCTTACCTGAACTTTATAAGGGTCTCCAGTTATCCTAAGGGGCTTGTCTGCACCAGTGTTCTGTGGACCATCTTGAATCATGACCATTTTAACACCTGCCCGCTCCTATTTGACAAAAGGGAGGTCAATACTCTCAAATCCAGATTCAGTACTATCATATTTAAAAGAAAATACATATATACCTGTAACTGTTTAATTGTCTCTCCACCTTTCCCAATAACTAATCCTGCTTTACTTGCTGGAATCATAATTTCTTGGACTGCATTTCCAGGTCCATCACCATGATGAAATCCAGGTGCAGGTCTTCCCTTTTCAACTATCTGATCAAGTAATCTTTTTGCCGACCTGTGAAAGAAAATACACATTTATATTACTCATTTATTACCATTCATTTTATATTATTTTATTATTTTATAAATGAGTAATTTATATTACTCATTTATTATCATTCATATTACACATTTATATTATTATTTTATTTATATTACAGTACTTAATCTTGCAAGTATCACTTGCCCGCATCTATTCTGTTTGGCAATACTTTTAATTTAAAAAGTTCCTGCAGAAGACTTATGGTTATTATCACTAAGAAATAGGAAACAATCTCAATCAATCTGCAAAAGTAACTTAAGAAACTAACTGCAAAATAGTAACACCACTTCAATATTGGAACACAAAAGGTGGTCCTTTACCAAACATATTTAACGAAATTACCTCCTGAAGGTCCCTGAATACAGTTACACTCATCAAAGCTTAATTCAGAACAAAAGCTGCTGCTTGATGCAACATGCAAAGTAAGGACATTTGTACCTGTAACCACTACCACAACAGAGGACAAAAGCAAGTATATATTCACCACATGTCAGGTCAGCTGCCATCAGAGTAAAATCATGATTACAGTGCTGACATCAGTTAAAAATACTTACTGAACAGACTCTGGTGTTCCAGTTAACATACAAGATCTTTCAGGCAGGCCTCCACTATCTGCAATCATAAAATAACACCAACTTATTAACAGTGTTAAGTCAGAAAGAGATTATGAAATTAATCATAATATACAAAGTGCCAGAATTTCACATTCAATGAAGTACAATAATCAGTGTATCCCATTTTGCATTTCTTTACCCCATCATAGTCATGATTAGCACAAAAAAACCCACCTTAACCTGTATCTTAAAGGTTCAGGCAATGAGAAGCAATGAGCAATCTTCTGGACTTCCTACCAAACCCCCTCCCCTTCCCCCCAAAGAGACAAGTTAAACCCCCTCCCACAAATAGTTACCAGGTGCAATCTGTATTTTACAGCCAGACTCTTGCTGTATGCGTGAGATCTGCTCTCCACCTCTGCCAATTACTTGGAGAAAGAAAATACAGAAAGATTATTTGTATTAACAGTATCTGCTAACATACCCCACTATACTGCAAGAGTACACCCATAATACTTACTGAATCCAACCATTCCATCCGGAACTTTGTACTCCTCTGTCATCACAGACCTACAGCCAATGTTAAACAAAAGGCATGACCACCCAGAGACCAAATCAGAATTACATTTATATATATATATCTCCCCTTAAACTAAAGCAAGCTACTGCCCCACCATCACCCTGGCTTACTTGCCTCCCATTAACTTTAAAAGTCATTATGCAAGCACAATTCTACATAGGCTGAAAACACACAGAAATGACACAGAACGTTCAAGTGCCATACAAAAAAGTCAAGTTTTCCTTCACACTCTTTATTAACATATGTGCAGCACAGAAAAGGCTACTGTAGCATTTAAAGTTTCATCTGTATATCCATCAAAGGATAGTGGAAATGTTGGTATCTCAGAACTGTCCAAAGCATAAGAATAATAGTTGGATCTGTCTGTTTAGGTAAAAAATCAGTGCAGAAAACAATGAACTTGTAACAAATGTAGTTGAGTAATATTCTGTATGAAATCTGAATTATTTTGTTTTTATGTCATTCTGCTTTACTTTTTGTTCACAAGATGGCTTCACTCCCTTTCTCTTCAGATCTGCTTCCAGCTTCTAGCTATGCTACTTATGCTGAAGTAGTAAAAACCAGCCAACAAATTTTCTTTTTATTAAGCTCAATCCACAGCCTAGGCTATGGAGAAAGAAAGAGCAGTGTAGGCATATTTAAAGTATCTGACTTGGAACTTGCTAAAGCTAAATTTCAACAGATCACACAAAGGCAGAATAAATGCTTCAAGTGTTGATACCACTTTTTTAGAAACACTGCTTTAAACTGCTTAATTTCAATAAAAATCCTGCATTAAGATATAGTGTAACTCTTACCTTTGCTGCTGATGCATTGGTGGTAGCTGATTTCCAAAAGCTATAAACAAACATTGTTAAAATTAAACTCAAACAAGTGGTATATCTTACAACTAAGCTTCTCTTTTGATAACAAAACTCAATTGTATCAAACCTTTGTCCAAGTTCACTTTTAAAAAGTGTTATCGAAAGGCTTAAAAACGATAGACTCTCAACTGTTGCTACCAGCACTGTCAGTTTTACCAAGCAGACTCCCACTGCTTTAAAAAAGTGAGACATAGACCCCCAGCCAGTTTTTAGATTTTACTTATTCAAGTGTCACCTACCAGAACACTTTCAAACTGTTGTTCTGACAATGTTACACTTGTTTAGGTTTTTTTGGCAACAAAGTAAAAATTACTTACAGTCATTCTGGGGAGCAACTTTCTTAGCATCTGGTTGATCTGCAAAATTAAGATTTTTTAAATTTTTTTTGCCAAGAAATTCAGGAAGTGTTTAAACCTTTTAGTGTGAATTGTAAATTTCCAATGTATTTTAGCCCCCTTTTTTTTTTTTCTTTCTTTTTTCTCCTCCAATTTCAGGGAGTTGATCATCTGAATAAAAGAAAGAATCTCAGGAACACTCAGCACTTGGTTAGTACAGCTGAAAAGATGTTAGGTTTTTCCATGTATCTATTCAGTTTAACAGAAGGCAGCTTTCAGAACACACTGTATGTAGATAGCTCAGAGATACCCAGTCACTGAAACTCAACTAAGATAAAGAACAAAGTTGAGCTTTGTTCGCTGCTCAAGCTAATGATGCTTCTATAGTAAAAAAGAAAAAAAAATCAAATCCATACAAAAACCTACAATAACTTAAAAAATAATTTTGACAATGACCACAAATCTAGACCAAACATCTGAAAATACAACAGTATCACATGGCAATGCAAGCTCAATCTGAATGTTGATATGAAACCTCTACCCAAATATCAAGCATTTCATAGCATAAAACTTGAAAAAAAAAAAAAAAAAAGGCAGATTCAAAGCAACTACATCACTACCGTCCAAATCCTCCTTTCTGTACAGTAGAGAAATAACAGGCATCATGAACCTATATCTGGAAAGATAATACTTCAGATGTTTCCTTCCCACCCCAAAATAAAGGCTACAGGAATCACCATAATTTATGTGCAGCAAAAACTCAGCCACATATTCCAAGAAATATTTGTGTCAATCCAGAAAGATCCACTAGTTTATGTCATGTTTACATACTAAACACAGGTAATAAATAAAAACTCCTGCCTTTAAAAGGAGAGGGCATTCCCTCCCAGTGTGTTGTACTGCTCGGACTTGTCCAAGAGCCATCTACACATAAAATAAAAAGAATACATTACATATATCATCTGAAGCATCATTAGCTCATTTTTGTATATTAAAAACCTCACCTTCAATAGAAAAAAAAACCACCTTTATTGTAGGACACAAGAACTACTGATATAAAGCCTTAGTTACATTCTGTAGACTGAGTTTCAATCCTCTTAAATGAAAAAAAACTGCATTTCTCTTTTGTGAGACCTATGAGAACGTTTCAGCAAGCTCAGAGATTTCTTCCTGTAATTTAGCTCGGATTTTGGGTGGATATTAACCATATCAAACCCTGTTAAGTTCAAAGTGGATGCTCCACAGGAGACGGGAGACAACACACACATTTCAGGAGAAAACTTTACTGCAGTGTAAGGCAAACCCAAGAAGCTGCAACAAGTCAGAAGATTCAAGTATGATCTTATCAGGGTTCACACAGGCTGTAAGCTGAACTATTAGACCACACCAAAGTGTCTTCACAGTAGAAAATTTACTTTCCTGTGTTTTTTTAAAGTCCTATGCTTTTACAATGACATGCATTAATACTTTTATTTGAAACAGTGCAGTAATAAAGGTAATGAAATAATCAAGCTCCAGGAGCACTTTCTGCTCTATTTGTAATTTACAACTTGTAACCAATCCCATGTAACCACAAGACTTCAATGACACCTGCATAGGCATTTTGCAACCTGAATATTTCTGTCCCTTTCCTCAGCATGCATTTTTCTATTTCCAGCACTTAAATCACATTTAAGATACCGTAAAATAGGCTCACATTCACTTCAGGTTATAGCACAACGGTTTAAAACTTTCCCACTAAACTGAAAATGAAAAAATATGTCGTGATCTATGAGGGGAACAAAATGGTTTAATGTTTTGCTACGGAAAAAAACACGAATCCACAAACAAAACCCACCACCTGTAATCTTTCTGGCACAGTGGCCATACTCCACAAAAATAAATGCAGCAGGAATGAGTGCGTACCTCCATCCTCAAGAGGTCTTTTCTGCCCTCCATAACCGTAGTCGTTTGAATTCATTGCTGTGCCAGCATCTCCTCCAATTTTCGCTGCAATCTAAACAAAAGGCAGATGTGAGCCAAGAAAAAAATTAATTAACTCGGCCCATAGTTTATTGCACGTCTTCTAAAAAAATTTCAGGGATTTAAACAATGTGCATTAAAATTACCCCAAATAATTAAATAAAAGGCCCAAAACAGTTTTGCTGGTAGAGGTTTTCTTTAATGTTTTAAAGACTTGTGCTCATCCTCCAACAGTATAACCTCCTAAATTTTTCCTCACCTACTGAAAACAAACCCAACGAGAACCTGGCCTTTAAGTACCAAAACCTTTCTCTTAAACGGCAAAGAGATTTCTTTCTCTACGCGTTCTTCGCGAAACATGGTGGTATCTCACGGCAGGGCCTCACCAAACAATTTCAAACCCAGCTACACTGGGTCTTCAAATACTGCCAAAACCGCGACCGCTTAATAACACACGAGGCGAACATTTCGCCCTAGAAGCGATGAAAACATCGCCCGTGGTGCAGAAGCCACAAAAACGGCGGGATAAAGAGCTTCCGCAAGGGCCGCCCTAGCTCCGCAGGCCGCGGCGCTGCCCAACCGGTCCGAGCAGGCTGCGGGCGCCGCGGGCGCCACAACACGGCCCGCGCCGCGGAGCCGCCGCCCTCCCGTCCCTCCACCGGGCCGGGCCCGATAACGCGCCGCTACTCGCCCGCCGAGATTTCGCCTCCCCATCATCGGGGAGGGACCCCGCGGTGCCGCTCTTCTCACCGCCGAATCCCCTCGGGCCGATGGCAGCGCTCTTCGCGGGCGATGGCGGAGCGGGGCCACAAATACCTCGCGGCCCAAGGCGGGCAGGTGGCGCAAAGGGGGCGTGGGGACGGGACAAAGCTCCCCCCAACACACACACACGCAGCCGGAGGGGGCCCCACTCCCCACATCCAAGTGCGCAGCGCCCTCACTGTTCCCGCAGCTCCGAAACCGCGGCCTCTAAGCCCCAGGACCCCATTGATTCGATGGAGACACACACACACACACCTGCCTAGCCCTCTGCAGCGCGTCTTTAAAGGCATCGTTCACTCCTCCAGCCCCACCGGCACCTCCCCCAGGCGCGCCCGCGGCAGGAGGGGGCACCGTGGAATAGTCCGCCATGGCCGCCCCGGCGCCGCTCCGGCCGCTGCCGCTGTCTGCCAAGAAAGAGAGAAAATGGCGGCGGGCGCGCGCCTTTCACATTCCTGCGCGGCATCGTGCTCGGGGGGAGTGCGCCGAAACCTCGCGAGATCTCGGGCGGGATTTCATTGTGGGCGCCGGAGAACGGCGGAGAAGCCTCGCGGCGTTTCTCTCGGCCCCGCCCAGCTGGCTACGCGGGGTCTTCGGGGCCGCCCTGCAGGGGAGGCGGTGAGGTCGCGATGTTTCCACGGGAGGCGCGAGCGCTGGGAGACGCTGCTGATAGGGCGGGGAGAGTCACGTGGGGCGAAGGGAGCGCAGCGCGCGAGGGGGAGGCAGCGCGCAGTTCTCGCGTCATTTGGTTTGGAGTCGCGGGTGCGCGCGTGAGAGCGGTGGCTGCGCTGCGGGGGCTGCCGGGAGCGCGATCGGGCAGGGACTGAGGCGGCGGCGACACTTGGTGAGTGCGGGAGGCGCGCGGGACGGGCCCGGGGCTGCGGCGCCTGCCCGCTCCGGACTGCACTTAGGGGTGCTCTGCCTTCCCAGCTGGCGCCCGGGCGGGCTAAGGAGCGGGCAGTGGCGGTGGCAGCGACGCTGCCCTGAGCTAAGGGGTGGGCAGGCCGGACTTTCTTCCCGCCTGAGCGTGACGGTGCCCTGGGGAGAGGCTCCCGCGGTGCGCGGCCGCCGGGCGTTGTCACAGACAATAATGCGAGCGCCGTTTCCGGGGGAGCCGTCTTGGCGCCTGGCGGGGCAGCCTGGCCGGCAGCGGGAGGGGCGAGGGGCGAGCCGGCGGAGTGGCGGAGCCGTTGGCCGAGGGGCAGGGCCGGCAGCCGGCCCGTCCCGCCGCTGCTCGCGGCCCTCTGTCCGCTGCGATCCTGCGGGCGCGGCCGCTCGTTTCGAACGGATTTTTAGGTCGTTCCACACCCCGCGAAACGGGACTGGCTCTCTCCTTTTACGGAGCGTCGTTTGTTTCCTCCGGCAGTGTCCATGGTTGTTTATTTCTTAGCTGAAAATGTTCATTGCTATTGTATGGTTTTTACAGCTGGGGGATTTTTTTTCTTGGTTGCGCAAGCACAAGCTTTAATGAAAAACTGGAGTCTGTAATGCTTTAATCTGGGCCCTGTTAAGGTCCTGTGACCTGGTAGGGATGAACTGTCATGCTGAATATGGATGACGGTGTTGTGAAGGCTTCACATCGGGATAAGGTGGTAGAGCTTAGGAATCGTAGCGGTAGTGACTGGGTAGTACTGGAGGGGAACTGCTGTACGACGGCATTCTGTACCATTCTGAGGAGATGCTTTAGAGCTTCTAAAGAATATTTATATGCATTGAATTGTTCCTTCATGGGCTCCTGGTTTACGTAAATGTCATACTTTTTTTTAAACATGTGCTTTTTAAATTGAAGCGTGGCAAGTCTCTTCCAGCCTTAAGTGAATGTATTTCTTTGTTGTCAGTGTTTTTACGTGAGAAACTGTTGTTTTGGACTTGGCCTGGTTTGGGGCTGTGTGCGGGGACTCTTGGATTCGCATAAGGAAATGCCTCCCAGTGTTTTCCCTTCCTTGTCCTTCAGTGCTGCCTTGTAGTTTCATGTTGCCTTAAGGCGATTATAATTGGGATCATTTTAATAGATTGTAAGTCACAGTGTTGCTGAGCTCAGATTATCCTGCATTCTCCAGTGCAGGTAACTAAAAGAAAGGAAGCTAAAAAAATGCTAGATTTTTAGCTCCCATAACGCTATTCTAACTCTGTGAAGGGTAGTTAAGAAGGATTATAAGAGTAATATATATATTCCACAAAGTTAAAAATGCCTACATGCTTCTAGGCAGATGATAGTACATCACCACAGCCGGATGAAACTTGGTCCCATGATACCTTTGCTGAAAAAGCCTGTACATAAGAATTTAGCTTATACTTTCCATTAATGTAGCTGTATTGTCCGAAGGTGATGGGGTAAAAAGTAAAATCATGCTTGGAGTGTGGGAATGTGATTCTTATGCTTCACTCTTTGCTGCTCTTGCAAAACAATTTTTTTTTTCATTCTCTTAGCTACTAATAGTTTGACTGTGTATAGCAGGTACTTACTTGTGTAATTTTAGTTGAGCAATAGTAGTTGACTGTGACACATAGTAACCACTCCTGCCACTCCTGGCCACTGGCTATGTGTTTTATGGCTCTCCCCTTACCAGATGAAGGGGAGTTTCAGTGTCCTTTGCGTTTTACAGTTACGAAATGTGCTGGTGTTTCTTGGCTAAGTTCTGTGAGACAAGCCAGTAGCCATGCAATGCTCATAATTTTTAAGCATTTATAATGCCTAGGGCTAATAAAGAAACACTTGCCTGGTATGGTCTAAGTGTTCTAGTTGAATTCATAAGTAACTGATGATAGATGAATGTTAATTTCCAGGGTTTTTTAATCAGCTTTTTACTACTCTTTGAGTTGATACTTTATTTGAAAGCAGAGAGTGATATTTAGTGTATCTATTACTCCTCAATCCTCGCAGTTCTTCAAGTCACTGTGGGCTTTACAGTCAGAACATGAGATTTAGCAAATTGAAGAGGAGAAAGATCTCACAGTATTGTACACTGTATAAATATTTTGCCTTTACTTTTCACTGTTCCTAAGTTGATCTAATGACCTTTATTAACACTTGCTTCTGTCTGTATTTCCCATGATGGCACTTAAAACCTATGTGCTAGAAAACCACATCTCTTAGGCACTCAATTTTCATTTCCCTCCATTAAGTGATATTTCTGTTAGAAAATTATTCCTATGGGATTAAATCTTTCTGTTCAATCTGTTAATGGAGTGGGGTGAGGATCTAACCCCTTAACAGGTCTAACTGCAGTATTTGTTCAAGTATGTTGCTGGCATGTCTCAGGATGTCCTGCTTTCTCACTTGCAGGAAGTTACCTGCACTGCCTGTTTTCTCAATCAAGTCTGCCTTCTAGGAAATTAAATGTGCTTGATGTAAGTAGTTGTTTTCACTAGAGCATGAGAACTTTGGTTTTGTTGTGTAAAATAAGGTTCACTTCATACAGTAACTCAATCTTACTAAAGAAGGATGAATAGTAGGGAAATAAACCTCTTACCTTTCAGAATCTTAATAATAGATGGCAATATAAGAAATAGAAGAATATGGATTTTTAAGAGATCTCTTCACTATTTCTTTTAGAGATTGGAGGAAGATGTCTCCCTTAGCTGATCTTACTAGATTATGACATCTCCCTTGGTTTTCAGGCCATAATGGTGTTTTTTTGCAGTAATCATCAGACTAAAATATTCTACTAGATGTAGTTACTGAGAAACAGCTAGTGTAAATATCTGACAAGTCAGAAAACCTTTTATTTGTGTGGGATGTCACAGTTTTAAGTAATGGGTCGTTCTGAGGAAAAAAGTAATCAAATACCGTGTGTGAAAGAATCCTTACTTTTATCAAAAAGTCCTCAGAATATTTCTATAATAGTTCAGGTATTGCAAAACATTAGTGTAGAAGTGTGGAACTGCCACAAATCCTCTGCATAACCAAAGGCACTTCAGTGCATGCATGCATTGAGTTCTGCTGGATTGATTAGGGGGTTTTTTCCCTCTTACAATTCACTTCAACTTTGCTCTGTGGTCACCAGACCAAAAGGCAGTCCTGAAAGAAGTGATTCTCTGGTTAAAGTACGGAGACTTCTTACAAGGTCAATAAGTAAGGAATTACATTTCTTACGAAGTTGTCTGTGCAACTCTGAGTAGCATGTTTTGTTTAGCTTTGCCTCAGTACGCTGAACTGAGGGAAGTGCTTATGTTTTCTGTGAGAGAAGGATAGCCACTGTGATAGCTGTACATGTGTCTGCCATGCTTTCTGCAAGTCATTGCTGCTGTGCTGAAATCTGCAGTTGGTGTCTGATGATTCCATCACTTTAGGAGATGTAGATCAATTGATTCAGATCCTGTCAGCTGCTACTCCTGCACTGGCAAAGTGTGTCCAGGATCTGCAACATTATCAGTAAAAAACTGCCTTAAATAACTGCTGAGAGAAGATTGAGCATGTGCTCTATCCAAGCATCTGTTTATCTGTCATGAGTTTTCACATTTACTACATGTGCACTTAAGTAGTAATTACATTTTCCAGATCCACAATTTGGATAGTATTTGGATAACTTTTACATAGCGAGTTCGAAAAAAAAAAAAATCTGGTGGTTTTGCCTTACATTTAGTCATGCTGCCTTTCTTAAAGAAAGTATTAAAACTTTAGAGAAAAGCTGTATAAATGTACAATCTTCACAGCTCTTCCCCTGCATGTTTTTTTGACTACCTTGCAGGAGGCTATCAAATTGCTTTCAGCCACCATTGCATTGGGTGTGTCAGATATAGGAGGATAAGTCAGAGAACACTCACTTCTTCCGGAGGTACAGCTGCAGTGTGCAAAGAGACTGTGGATCACTGTTAAAGAAATGTGGTGCAAAAGGCAGCTGGGTAATATTAGTCAGCATGACCGTGTCATCAGTGCTCAGCCACTGACTTGTTCGAGGGGGTTGGGTGTTTTTGTCATGGAAGGAAAAGCTTTGAGGGCACAGAGAATTTGCTCTTAGCATCTGCAAAATTCTTCCCTGATGGGGGAGAAGGGTGAAAGGCCATGCTTGAAATAAGTTGGGCAGTGGAGCTAGGAGTGAAAGTTGCATATGAATGGGGATTAAGAAAGGCTGAAATGGGAATTGAGAGACTGTGAAAGGAGAACAAAGGATTGTTTCAGTAGTAGCTGTAGAGGATGGAAGTGTTTTAATATATCCCTCTACCAGCAACGCACTGAAAAATGTGCATTCAAATCCTGTTAATTAGTGAGTAAATATTTAAGGCATAATTAATATTCAGAATTACCATCGTGAACGAAAAATCTTGATTGCTCTAAAGGGATTGCTGTACTTCCTCAGTACCCCGGCCTGATCTCTAGTAGTATTCCTTCCGATACTGTTTAATTAAGCTAACAATGATATTTCTTAATTCGTGAGTTAGACCATCTTATTTTTAAACAAATTGTTCATGTATCATAACGTAAATTTAAAAAAAAAAACCCCAAGCATAGAAAGGTAAATCTTTTCTTAGTCTGAGAAAAGAAAAATGGAAGAGATGGTTTAGAAGCTTTAAGTGTCTTAATTCCTTCAGTCTGTAAAACCATGATTGTAACAAGCTTATCTAACCTTAAAATCCTCTTGAACTTTGTTGTAAGGGACACATGCATACTTCGTGAAAAATAAATGTTTGCAGTGAAGTTTGTGACTGTATCAGGGTGTTTTTTAATAAATCAATAGCCATGCTACATAGGCTTAAAAAGATATGAATGTTAGAGGCTTAATCTCAAATACCATTTAAAAGATCAATGGATGTTATTATTTGACTTGATGTACAGTGCAAAAGAACAGGAGATTTTGTAAGTTTAGCTTAAAGAAACAAAAAAGAAATATACCTGTAAATGTGTTTGGTATGGATTGGTATTTTCTGTAGAGAATATAGAAAGGAGATAATTGCTTCCTTCTCTCAGGTTGTCATGTGTTAGGATTATGCCCCATGAGTGAACTGGTTCTGTGTAATATTTTCAGAAAACTTTATCATATCATTTCCATGACTATTTATTTGCGGCTGTACTCTGATTCATCACTGGTTTTTGTACTGAAGTTTTTTAGAAGGGGCAGAGAAAAGGTAAGAAGAAAACATGTCACTTTTACAGTGACCTGTCTCTGTAGGACTTGCTCCCATGCCAAAATCTGAACTTCTGTTATGGATGAAGGAAAATTTTCATGTAACTGTAGAATTCCTTAGTAGAATAGATACTGAAACCACTTCGGAACACCTAGATATTTTTCTGCTGAGTTGTTTATCTTCCCATGTTTTACTTTCTTTACCTCTTAGCTAGCTATGCACGATTTAATGTAGAGGAATAAAGTAATTTAAGATATTAACTGCAAAGTAGATCTATTAAACTCCTGCTTTTTACCTTGAAAAAAAATTTCTAGGCTGATGAAGAAGGGAGAAAGCAGCTATGAAATGTAACTTAGCTATGGGATGTGGTTGAAACATTGCAAAGACTAGCGAGCAGGTATTTTGACTTCTATTACAGCAGATTGTAGTAAATATAACTAAGGCTGCTTGTCTTTCTGTCTCCTGTAGGTGAAGTACTTTCTTACTGACATCTGTTTTCCTTTCATGTTGAACGGCATTGTGCTGACATCTCCTTTTTAAATTCCTGTCTTTGTACCACAGTTCAGTGTGTGTGTTTTCAGCCTTTCATGTAAAACTGGCTGCATGAATCAGAGCAGCTGGGTGGGATTTTGACGAGCACGCTCTGGAAAAAGCACCTCGTGTGACCACCTCCTTTTGCTTATGTTAGAACAGTTGGATCACATGTCCACAGCAAAAATGTGGGCAGTTCCTTATTTGGCAGTGCATTAATAACCTTGATCTTGCATGGGTGTAACAGCAGTTAAAACAATACAGTGTAGCTGAGTCGCTTTTCAACTGGATTTGTTGTGTTTGCAGTTCATCTCTTCATCAAGGCTGAAAAAATAGTTCATTTTCTAGTGGAAACTGGTAACTTCTGTCATTATCAAAGGAGAAAAAAAACCCCAAGAAAACACAAGCAGGGTTTGCATAGGGATTGTGCAAGCATCTTTCAGCTATCCTTCACCCTCCCCCTCGAGTGTGACCTGTAACATGATTGCTGTCATGTTTATTCAGTTTCTCATTGATAGCTTTTTAATTATGTTAGAAAAAATCTAATGTTTTTGCAAGAAAAAAAAATAACTTGCGGACATGACTTCTGTCTGTTCCTTACTTATGGAACATCACTGAAGTAATGATAAAATTGTAGATGAGTCTGTCAGCCTTCTGTGTAAACCTCTAGAGTATATTCATCATGAGGGAAATATTTCTATAATGTGCTATTTTCCACTAATGAATGTTCCAAACTGGCAGTGTGTTGGGATGGTGTTTTGGTTTTTGTGGGGTTTTGTTTGTTTGTTTGTTTAAAATAGAACAAATCTAAATACCTAATGATAGGCTGAGAACCATTTGAAAGATAGACTTCTGGTTCAGATCGGGTCACATCTGAGTTGTATCTGTGCCAGCATCACTGAGACTTTTTTGCAAGAGCTAATCTGTGAGGAATATCTTTATTCCTTTTTATTCACAGGTGCCCTGAGACTGTATTGATGTATCTTTGCGAAGACAGCAGGCTAATAATTTAATTGTTTGGTGGGGAAAAGCCCCATTGGGTTGCATTGTTATGGATGAAGGAATTGCTACTGTGGTTAAAGTAAACAGCAATAAATTGTTACAGGTGATACTCTCCTTTTTTTATAGTTGAAAGGCTAAAAGTGGGGCTGTACTATACCAGAGCCATCGAAGTAGATATTAAATAAAACATACTGCCTATCCTGATGTTTCCTGGGGGGTCAGAATTGTGATAACTGACTTTATGTAGAGTGTTGAAATAAATGCCTTTAAAACACCTTCTTCAATTCCAGTTTCTTGAAGGAAAGTTAGCAAGGCTTATTGTGGAAACTTGTGCTGAGTTTTCCATTGTCCTTTTCCTGTTAATCAGTACATAGCACTAGTATTAGGTCACAGAAGTTCTGCCAGATTCATTGGTGGAAGATCTGGTAAGGAGCCAGTCACAGCTCTCGGGGTCTGAGCTGCCTGGCCTTGTGTCCAGTCCCAGCCAGCCCAGAGCAAATGTTACTTTGGTTTGTGCCAGCTGGCCCTGGGCTGTGGGGTGGGAAATGTTGGACTGCAGAATGAGCTGGCCATTCTGTCCTTATATTTTTAGAGATATTTCTGCCCCTTTTGTGCTGCAAGAGTGGTGCTGAATCTATTGACTGTGAATGTGAAACGAAGCCTCACTTTTACTTAAAACAGGAATACTGGAAACATCTTCAAAAGTGTAACTAAATGCTTGTTTTTAAAAAGTGTATTTATTGTAAACACCACCTCTCTATTTCACATAGGTGGAAAACAATACCAATATACTTAAAATTCACTGTTTATTTTCCAAGATTTGTGTAATAAACACATCTGCAGGACAAACAAGTAGAGATCTACACGTTTTTTCAGTATTTTTTCAATTGTCTGACATTCCTGCTCTGGTTTCTTTGTTAAGAAACTTGCAGTGCATCTCTTGCATAGTATTTTTTCAGTGTCCCACTGACACCATTATTAAGTCTCCAGTGTCCTTTGTGGGAATTCTATCACTTGTAGAACTTCTTCATTTTATTATTTTAACTGGCTTCTTCTGATTACACTTTGGCTCTGGCAATGGGCACAGACCATAAACGATTCATTTCCTCCTTTTTCTATCATTTGTTGACCTTGCAGACCTTTGTGACTTCTGTGTTTTTTGGAGACTGAAAAATTCAATCCTCCTCTGTTGTTTCTCGTGTGGAAACACTTGCATTTTTTATTATCTGTTATGGTTCTCTGAACATTTTTTATTTTAAATAATACATGTGGTTTGGGGGAGCTGAAGCAGGCAGAATAGCTGAGTGTTGCAGTGTGGATGTACTGTTGGTACTGTAGTGTTCACATGATACTAGAGTAATGTTTTCTGGGGGTTTTGTGTCCTAGTATCTCCAAATACTTAATTAGCTTTTTTTTTCTGGCTACGAAGTAATCTTGTAGTCTTTTTGACACTGATCAGAATTAATCAGTACTTCTTTAACCTTTTTTAAACAACATATATTTTATTAAGTGTGTAGTCTTCATGCTGAGAAAACAGTGTAACATGGAAGCCCGTGGCTATGTCTAAAGTATATGTACATCCCGTAAATTAGTTCTTTGTGATGGTATTGATAACATTCAAGGTCTGAGTGTGTTGGCACTGGAGAGTCTGAAAGACTTGGATTGTAGCAATATGTTTGCAACGAAAGGGCTGTACAACTTTTTACAATCAAATTAAAACCAGCTGGTTTTGGAAGGAAACGGAACATACACAAAGCATTAAGCTGTTCATCATGTTAAATATCTTCAGTTGTTATATAACCAACAGAGGAGGTTGGTGACGAGTCAGAAACCTGACTAGTACAGTGTCATAAATATGTGATTAAGTCTAACTCTTCATTTGCATATGGGCTATTTCAGGACAGAATTCCTTGAAGCTTGGGTAAATTCCTGAGTGATAACCATCAGAGCAGCAGGTAATTAGGACAAAAATCCGGGATTTTTGTATGTAAAACTGAAAGAAAGAAGTTTGCCTACGGTATTTTTCTGCTTTCTTTGCTCCAGACTGATAACTTAAGTAATGAATTGTGTAGAACTTGTTAAAATCAAACATTTCCCAAGACAGTACACTTTTCCATACAGATATTTATAAAAGTATGCGTGACAACATTCTTAACCACTTGAAGTATTAGTGTGTTAAACAGGCATAGTTAGTAATGTGAGAGAACCTGTTAAATGGTTTGCATGATTGGCATTTTTCTGACCACTCAAATTGAGTAAGAACCCCTTTTCAGAAATACATAGGTAGGAATTGAAATGGACACAGAGTCTAAGTAAGGAATTGAAAAGCACCAGTGGAATGTGTATTCTTTCTGAAGAGGGGAGTCTGAACTTGTAGATGGAAATTCTTTATGTTGCTTTGTGTGTCCTACTTTGGATGTTTCCTTTGGAGTTTCTAAGTCTGGTACTTGGCTAAAGTAGTTAATCCCAAGATTAACTCCCAAGAGGGAGTTAGTTGTGTTTTCATCAATCATCATTGCTGAGTCCTAAGAACTCTGCCTACTTTGAAAGAGTTGTTAATTCCTTCTGAGTGGTGAACAATTAAAATGTGGAGGGTTATTCCAAGAGTATTTTTGTTTATCAGATGTAGTAGAGATTGTGACTTAGTAGAAAGGAATCAGGTATGAGATGGAAGTTTGCTATGTTCTGGTCAGTGTGTAATGGAAATAACAATTTCCTGAAGAAAACGAATTAAAAATTTAAACGTAATTCTAAAAAAATTGCTAACAGCCATCTTGTCATGTAGTCTTTTCCAAATAAAATTGAAGACTTTGTGAATGATATCCTTAAAAATTCATTTTTGAGATTCGAAAGTGGTAACAGTGTATCTCTGGTTTGAGATTTTACACTAGAGATGTAAATTCTGGAATGTATATTTAAAGTAAGTTTTTCCACAAAAACCTTAAAAATATGTCCTTTGGCCTGTTGGTGGAATTTTATGTATGTTCCAGTGATATTATAGACTCTGTTTTAAAAGACGTATTTCCGATAAAAAATGGAAAATATTTTTGTTGATGCTTGGACTGGTTTAACTTGCATATAATAAACTTAATTGTAAGTTATGTGGCATTTCACTTTGCTTTTATGATTATTCACTTAGATGTAAAATCAGCCCCAGAATCCTTATGTACAGTTAACTTCATACTTCTGTCACAATAGCAGTTTCCACAGAGAACTAAAGTAAAAATTTGATAAATTTGATGTTTACTGGAGTATGAAGTGTATGACTAAATAAAGCTTTTCTTTTAGGGCCATCAATTAGAAAGAACTGTTATGCTCTGTAGGTTTAATTTTTCATTTTCTGTTAGATTTTTTTTTTTTTTAAATCAACTAATTGTTGCTTCAGTTGTTAACTTCAAAATTTATTTCTGTGTATGATAGCAGCTACTGAATAGTTCTGTGGTGAAACTCTATTTAATAATAGAATTCATGAATGGGGCTTGCACGTACCAGGTCTTATGCACAGTATAAAGTGTATGTAAAGTACCAACATAGCTCAGGCAAGAATTACATCCAGTTAAAGATGGTGAGGAGAAGAGTTGTCAATTTTTTTTTTCTGGGAAAACAATAGATGATGTTAAAGGAAAATTTTTTATTATATATGGGTGTACTTTTTCAAGCCATTGTAGATGAGTATAAATTTATTCCATTCATTAATATGGGTTTACAAATATTATGATCCTTAATTGTGAAAGCTTTTCCTGGGGAGGGATTTGGCTCCTCTGCCTTGACATTTATGTGCACATGTGTATTTATAGTTGTGATCTGTCTGGAATTTGCCTTTGTGGTTTTGTTTGCTCTTTAATTTGTTCTGTGATCTAGTCCTGTCTTTCTCAGTTTTGTTTCTGTGGTTTAATAAGTGAGAAGTACAGAAGAAATGGCTTAATTTAAAGGAAATAATGAGCATTTTTATTAACTTCAGGGAATATTGGCACTGTTCTGCCTAGAAGCTTTTCCCTAAAATAACATACTGGTGCTAATTTATAATTAGTCTATAATTTGAGTTCAGTATGTTATTATGAATGTTTTCATAATTTTTCTTAGTTGTTGTTGTGAAGGCTTCCTTAAGGAAAGCAGCTGATTCACAGCTGATGTTGTCAGTGCGACTGTTTGAAGACATTTTGTGGAAGTGGTATGACCCTGCCCCCACTTTCTGCCAAAGAAGATGTGTAGCTCTTGGCCATATGTATCTGAGTTAAACTATGATTGTTCTGAGAGAATAATGGAAAAGACATTTTAAAGCAACAATTCTTCTACTGAAATAATAACTTAAGTGGAATGCAGTAATCAGACTGTCTCTGAAGTAGAGCTGTTGAAGGAACAATTTTCAGCTTCCTAGTATGTATTTCATACACAGTTTTAGATGAAAAAAGAAATCTAGTATTAAAAGTAAACGTCATAGTTGTTGATCAAAGAATATAGAAAATCTTGTAGGTAAGAGATTGGTTATATTAGGTAAGTTTTGTATGTTTTCAAAATTTCATTCAGTTTTCCTGACAATAAAATTTTTAATAGTCTATTTGGCATTTTAGTAATTTGTTACATTTGAAGATGCACGATTCTCCCCTCCAGTTGACATTAAAAAGCTTGAACTGAAATACCTTTTTTTTTTTTTTTTTTAATTTATACTGTAACAAAAAGTGATGTAAAGAAGTATTGGACAAGTACAGGCTGTTAACTCTCTCTGTGCAGAATAGGAGTACCGTTACATTACCCTGAAGTAGCTTATAAAAACAGAAAGACAACATCTGAGACTGCCTAGTTCGGTGGAAAGTTGTTTTACAGGGTTGACTATAACCAAGAGCTTGATAGATACCACTTGATACTGGAATGATGATAACTTTCTTCTGTGTATGCCTGAAATGGAATGTAGCTATTGTATTTGAAGACTGTATAAACAAAGAACTGATGATATAGAGGGTTAATTGAGTCATACTGTGATATAACACTTGGAGAATTAATGTGGTAGAGTGAGGAAGAAAGTTAAGTGATTGTGAGGGGGTTTTATCTGTCACATTTTTGAGGTGGATTCCTGACCGAGAACGTTACTGGATTTGTATGTCTGAGAATTTCCTTAGCTTTCTTTCAGGAGCATGCTTAATCAAGTCTTGGATTATGGCCTTACCAATTTTGTAGCTATGTTGTTTAGTGACTTGCTTTTGGAAGGTTTGAGTGAGTTGCAGGACTCACTACTGCTGGCTTGTCACAGCTGAGGGCAGCTGTGGCTGTGTAGGATCTCTCAGGCTATGTGCTCTTAATGCTGCCTGAGCAAAACGGATCAAATCCCACAACCACCTTTCCTTCATGCTTAAGGTGAAAGTGTGCCTGAGTTACAAGTGGGTGTGAGCAGGTGTGCAAGCACTGCAGGTACCTGTGGGACTTAGACACAAAGTGTCAGTCTCTGAATTATGAGGTGACTGAAATGCAAGGATTCTGGGAAATGGGCATACTGACAGCAGGCCCTGTGATATTTCCAAGTTCTACTGCAAAAGGGGAAGACATAAAGGCAGAAATGCAGAAACTTGCTGTCTCAGTTTAAAACAAATTTAGGAGGAAACGTTTCAAAACGGTGTCTCTTCTGAAGAGTTTCACCAAGCCGGCCTCCATGGGCTTTCACAGGTTCAAAAGGATTTTCCTTGGAGAAAGTGAAAAACCAAAATGGTTTGTTTAATAAGCAGAGTGATCATGGATCTCATAAAGGAGTTCATATGTCACACAGTAGGTAATGACCTTATCTTCTTTTTTAGGGGACAATTACTCAGGTGTTTAAACAAAAGATATTCAGGCATATGGGAAACAAAATCTTCTCATAGTGTAGAAGACTGTTTTTCTAGATATATTTGGTAACAGGAAAGATGGGACTATAGCAATATAACTAAATATTTACTTGTGGTTTTTTTAAGAATGTTTTGTTTCCTGTTTACCTGTGCTTATTTGAAGGGACTGCAGGGCCAAGAAGTCCTTGAAGAGAGTACATGAAGGATTTTTCTTTCTTTTCTTTTGATAATAATTCTGGAGATGAATATGGGATAAAATAACAAAAAGAGCAGCAAAGAACTGCAAATATCAGATATTTGGAGTTCTAAAAATCCAGCAGCTCTAACACAGCAAAATTGAAAGACTTAAAAGCTTACCACACTTATCAGATGGATTTCACTGTCTGAAGAAGTGCTGGTACGATTGGATGTACCCAAATTATTATTAGCATAATTATTAGATGTCCATCCTATGCACACTTGTCTTTAATTAATAACACTGAAAGTTTTCACTGCTTTTAAGACAGTATTCCTGTCTATTAGAAACTGTTTGAAGAGCTCAATAAGCATGTGAGAGGAGCTGTGGCCTATGTGTATTTTCAAAGGATCCCTGATTGTATGATGAAAGGGGGGTCTCAACATGGAGAAGCAGGGACATGCTTTCTGGAATTGACTCTTAAAAAATACAAGATTCTGGAGTATAAATTCATTCTGACATGAAGAGCTCATATAGGGCAGGAAGTAAAAGTAATATAGTCATTGCTATACATCCCACTCAGAATCTTAAGTAGTTTAATTTTTAGGCAATAGTTTACATCATTATGGTATAACTCGGCACTTAGGCCGGAATAGCGTGTCCGCCTCTGTAGGGAGAGAAAGGATGCCTGAGCACTTAGTCACTGTGATATTGGGCAAAAAGTCCCAGTGTAACTTTGTTACCAGAATTTGTTCTATAAGTTTTAAGAATTAAGATGAAGAAACTTTTTATTTAAGAAGAATCCTGATTATTCTGGCTGTTAATGAAACCCTTGAAATTAATTGCTATGTTGTTACAAAATGGGGGGGATGTTTGTGTATATAAACTCTCCCTAAGCCTTGTTAATTGCACTTCTTGAGTATTTCTGTGATACTTAAAAGGAGACGGTGCTTAATACAATATTCGTAGTGGAGAAAATGTTGAATTTAGGATGTGGGTTTCAAAGAATTTATCTGAAATACTAATTTTAAATTAACTAACAGAGCACTTTTAAAAGAAAGTTGAAAAGAAAAGGGTGATTTAGTAAAGTACTAGCTTTACTTCAGGTGGAGCTCAGCAACAGCTTCTTCCTTCAGCTGTAAAGGTAATCGATTCTATAACCCTGTGACTCCCACCGTGCCAGAAATGCAAGTGAGTGCTGAGAGGTTTGGTGGCAAGGGGAGCCAGTTCCTTCTTTCGAAACCCTTTGGCCTCTTTTACGTTTGAAATCATAACTCCATATATGCTAAAAGTTCTTGCTTTCTAAAATACTCTGGTGAAATTTTGACTTTATTCTCTCTTTACCTTTTCACACATATTCTGAGGAGAATGTAAAAAACCCCAGATATATAATTAGGTAAATCCTGTGTACACTGGAAGGAATCTAGTAAATTCTGTTGCAGACTTTGGAAGAGATAATGGTGTGACGATTAGGAGGATGACGCAAGCTAAGAAAGTGAAAGTGAAGTCCCAAATCTTTTTCTAGTACTTTCTGGTTAAGGAAGTGTTTTCTGTCCCTTCTAATCAGTCTCTTGTAAGTTTGAGCAGGTTCTAGAAAACGGCTTCAAATACAATGCTCGCTGAGTCAGAGGATTAGTGGGTTTTATTGTTAGAAGGAAGGCAGCTGAGCTTAATTACATCCATAATAGTAACTTCATAATTCAGCCTAGAAATGTCTTCATGCAGACAATGTCTAGATATGTTGTATTTTAACACTTTGTTCCAGGGAGGAGTAATTTTTCAGCTGTGTTAATCTGTCATGTAGTTCATTGCCCTACTGATAAGTGTAGCTAATTTCTTGACCTGTAGCTCTTAACGGAGGTACGAAAGAATTCTTGCAGGCTAAAATTTCATAGCATTTACTCTGTGAAGCGTGAGAAATACTTCAGTAGTAGAATTCGGTTTATATATTTTAAAACAAATGTGTAAGAACCAAGTATTTTTGTTATTAACATCTCGTCAGATGAAAGCTATTTGTTTGGTATATTGCCATACTTGTGTAATAATCTTGATATTTCCTATTCCATAGAAGAAGGCTGAGACAGGATTTACATTTTGGTCTGCTTTAATTTAGTGGCTTGAGTTGTGGTAAACAAAGTGGTATTTTTTTGCTCAGATTCATTCTTACTGCTTAATAGTATGTGGCTATCGTCAGCTGTGGTTGAGGGTGGCTAATTTTATTTCTACAGAAACAAAATTTTGGTTTCTGAAGCTTTATCGTTCATTTGGGTGTAAAATTCTTCATAGCCTTTGCTGGAAAGGGTACAGCTCCTTGTTGATATATTTGGAAAAGAGTTATGTACAGCTGTCTCTATAGAAACAGTGAAGTAAAATGCTATAATTACTCTAGATGGGCTTCAGCGTGTCTCTTGGGGCAGATAAGCCTTCAGAGCGGACGGGGTTGTGCTGTTGGTGCAAGCGCTGGTGTCGCTCCGCTTTAACCTTTACACTCGAGGTGCTGGGGCAGGGACACAGCAGTTGGGCGCTGTGTGCGCAGGCGCGGGAGCACCGGCTGTGCGGGCTGGGGCGGCGGGGAAGTGACGTCCCCGCTGTTCGGCGTTCTAGAAAGAGCGCAGACACGTCCTGCGGGTGGGAGGGCTCTCCGAGGGCTGTGCCGTGCCCAGCGTGTCATCATTTATAAATGAGCTGCGGGGGAAGGAATGAAATACGGAGAAGCTGTCTGGTCTTTCTTTAATGTATCGTAGAGTTTGTTGTTTTGTAGCAGCTCTGTTTGTTTCAATTCAAAGTTTGATTTTTATTTTTCCTTTTCTAGCATTTCCACCTTGCTAAGACACTGGACGCTGCTTTCTTTACAGCACGGAAAATCTGAATTTCTCCAACAGTCAGGATGGGGAAAGATTACTATTCTATCCTGGGAATTGAAAAAGGGGCTTCTGATGAGGATATCAAAAAGGCTTACAGAAAACAAGCACTGAAATGGCATCCAGATAAGAATAAATCTCCCCATGCAGAAGAAAAATTCAAAGAGGTTGCAGAAGCTTACGAAGTCCTGAGTGATCCCAAGAAGAGAGACATTTATGATCAGTTTGGGGAGGAAGGTATGTATGTCTCTGTTATACTTTGATATGTCACTTTCATTATGTTGAGTGAAGGAAAATAAACATATGAGGACATGGTATGTGTTTATCTTTAGGCAATGTATTTGTTTGGCTCATGAGATTTGAAGTATGAAATGCATTGCTAGGCTTTAATGCTGGTAAAGTTTTAATTTCTTAATTTAACGGGGTTTTATACAAAACCCAAATACCTGACAGACAAAAAGTTACTGAACAGAAGAAGTTTGTTTCACCCACAAATAATTTTCTGTGATCTCTTACTGCTGCCTTCCCTCTCCAGACCAGTTTTTGAGATGCAGTTCAAAGGGCATTATTCTTTTCTTTAATTTTTGCCTAAGAGCAGTCTGTTTGATATAGGCAAAGCAATCCTGAGCAGAAGCCCAGGTGTCCAGCCTGTAGTTGTCCTTGGCTTCCTGCCTGGAGAGGAAAGAATTTGGCTGATGTCATGAAATACCAGAACAGTTTTTTAGCTTTAATTGTAAACAGTGATAACATGCCAAGAAAATGAGGCCTCAGAAATGTCACATTTATCCTAAAATGGTTATCTGGAGAGGATGATTTTTTTTTTCCTTCATTTTTGACCGACATGACTTTCAGTCTTATGATTGAGCAACAGAGGAAGTCATTAAAATCCCTTCCCATAAATGTGTAGGGTATCAGGAATTCCATTGAAAATAACTTCCGTTGTGACAAGTAGGCCTGCTCATTGCTATTTGCTCAGGGCTGTGTTTTTTACAATTATAAAGGAGGACACTTAAATAGCATTATGTAGTATTTTGGGCAAAGATACAAAGTATGGTATTTTAGAATGTTGGATGTGGGAATATCTGATGCCTCTGTTACTCTCTAAGCTCTTCTAAGAGTGTAATTAGTTGTAAGGGAAATGCAGAGGGTTAGGGTTTGTAAGGAGGAGGAAACTTGAGCATTTTTACAGCCAGGAACTGGCTGTGCCTTCAGTAACTTCTGGCTAGCTATTCCAGGAGGTGTCCTCCTGCTATCACAGATTGAATCCCCTGATCTGCATGTTTGGCATTAACAGTAGTGTGACAGAAGGATGTACTATAGTTTGCTAAGCACTTCTGCTCTTGTCTGGTATTGAAATGGGAAAAGCATTCTAATGTCGTAGTTGCTTAGTGTTGGTACCCAACATTAAGGTTATGCATGAGAACACTGAGCTAAAAAAAACCCCAACAAACCCCTCTTTCAAATTTATAGAATGCTTCCCTCATAATGTAAGCCTTCATTTTTCTATGGTTATAGAAGTATGATAGCAGCTGTAGTTTTGAGTTGGTCTAAGACTGAAAAAAAAAAAACCAAGTTAAAAAAACAAGCGTTGTAAGTTTGGAGACAAGAGTCTCTTAAGAAAACTTTGTCTTCCAGTGGTTTGAGAAAGTGCCCTGAAATGGTTAGTGCAGAAGAGCACTGCTAAAAGAAAATACTTGATTGCATATTGGGAAAGAGGCATTGAAAAAATTTGATTCTGGCTTGGTTTGGAATGGTAGCACAGGAAGCACGAGAGAATTTTCAGTGACAATTCTTGGCAGGAAGCAATGAGATTTAGGTCTCTCCATGTGAAAGAACAAAGCTATTGAGAACCTTCTAATTTTTTGCACAGAGACAGTGATAGTGTATACAAGGTTTTTGTACTCAAATGGATCTTAGTAAATTCCATGATGCTTTTATTTATGACCTCACTAAAGAGACTTCTCACAATTTGTACCTGTTTTATATCATAGAAACACGAACTGTGATAATTTTGGGATTCTAAATTGAATATTAAGGAAGCACATATGTGTTTGACTGTTAACATGCTACCTTCTACTCATTGCAGGAAAATGGGTAAAACTAATTAATAGTAATTTTCCCCAGAAGTGACCTTGTAGAAGGATGCAATTCCCAAAACACTTTGCAGAACTAGAAGAGATCAAATCAAGGAAACCTGTCTTCTGCCCTTAAGATGCTAATTCATTAAAATAACTGGTTTCAATCGCACAAAATAAAAATGACACAGTCAGAATACCTGTTCTTCTGAAGTAAGTCCTTCTAGAGCTTCAGAAACTTTGTTGCTGTTCAAGCTATTGAATTGCTAGTTAGTACCTCATTCTCATGGTGAATCCTCCTTGAAAAGCAGACCTTTCACTCTACTGCAGATATCTTTCTTACTCATCAGTCGTGGTATCATTACGCTGTACAGCAGAAAGGCTTATACTAATACCCAATTTGTTTTTAACTTTGCCTATTTTTCTTCTTTAGGTCTTAAAGGAGGAGCTGGAGGATCAGATGGCCAGGGTGGTACCTTCCGGTACTCCTTCCATGGCGACCCACATGCTACATTTGCAGCTTTCTTTGGTGGTACAAATCCTTTTGAGATCTTCTTTGGGAGGAGAATGCCTGGTGGCAGAGACACTGAAGACATGGAGGTGGATGGTGATCCATTTGGATCCTTCTCTAGTTTTAGTATGAATGGTTTTCCAAGGGAAAGGAATACAGTTGGCAGCCAATTACGTCGTAAACAAGATCCCCCTGTAATCCATGAACTTAAAGTGTCACTGGAAGAGATCTATCATGGCTGCACAAAAAGAATGAGGATTTCACGTAAAAGGCTTAACCCAGATGGTAGAAGTGTCCGAACAGAGGACAAAATTCTTACTATTGAGATAAAAAAAGGGTGGAAAGAAGGCACCAAGATCACTTTTCCGAAAGAAGGTGATGAAACACCCAACACAATTCCAGCTGATATTGTTTTTATCATTAAAGATAAACCTCACTCTCATTTCAAGAGAGATGGATCAAATATTGTCTATCCTGTTAAGATCAGCTTAAGGGAGGTAAGTTTCTCTTGTGATAGAACTCTAAATGTTTGGCATTATTACAGTATGAGACAATGGCTAAAGCTATATGGTAGCTGTGAAATTTGAGGATTTGGAGTTTGGGTGGTTTTCTAAAATAGTTTCACTTCTGTGTGTGGGGGTGAAGAGCACAGTCATTTATACTGGGAACAATAACTGTTTTGATAAAAATGGAATATTATTTCAAACTGTTTATAGAGGTGGCAGAGGATAAGGAAGGGTGAGAATAAAGGTTGAGATGTCTTAAATCTTCATACATAACCCTTCTAGCTAATGATGTATTAGGCTGAAGTGACAAATGCAAACTAAGAGATACCTCCTATGTAGGATGCTCCTTGCTGCTGTGATAGGATTGCTGCTTCTGTAGGACAGACTGTCTTAAATATTTTTAAGACAGAAAATGTCTTAAATATTTTTATTCCCAACAAAGTCTCCCTTTTTAGCTTATAAGTTACTGCAGTGTGATTTCAAACTACATAGAGATTGATTTCATGAAGATAAAATAACTGTGAACAGGTGTAAGAGGAGCTATATATAACAACAAAAATGGTATAGCATTTAAAATTCAATTCCAAGTGAATACATATTGGCTTCTTGAAGGAAAAGTCTGAAAGACAACTTCCTGGAGTTCTTAAGAGTCTGAAGCCTCAACATAATCATCATTTAAAAGATGTAGCTGAGTGTGTGTAATGTATTTTTTCTTCTTGATTAGTATCAGGTGGAGAAACTCTTGCTTTCATTATAAGCTTTGTGTAAATTAAGCTACCTTAAAGGATTCTACCATAAGTGTGAAGTGAGGTGAAGCACCTAAAGGAGTGAGACAGGGAGAAAAGACAATATTTAATGTTAATGTGGGTAATACAGTTCCTTCACAGATAAAAGCCTATTTAGATTCGTTGCATTGTTGTGTAAATTGGACATTATCAGTGTAGACTAAGTGTGCTGAATCAGGTGAAGTTGCAGGAATCAAAATCTTATGCTCAGAGATCCCAGTAATGAAAATAAACTGTTGGATAAATCAGAAGGTCTGTAACATTCTAATTTTGGTGCAACAAAATTATTGTTTGAATTTCTTTAGGCACCACAAATATTCACATAAGACAGCTGTGAAATTTGATATGCCTCTGCTTATAGACACTTAAATGTTGTTCTGAAATGCTATATAATAGAGGTTGAGAATGTATTAGGAAAAAAGGTCCTGTGCAATGTAAACAAACAAAAAGTGAAATGAGATTCTAAATTTCCAATGGAAATTTAGAAGACTGACATCTGTAGAGAAGTATGAGTGAGGATTTCACTCTGCTCAACTCTCTTATTATTTAATAAAGGCCATGCAAGCTCAGTCACCCTCCAGTAGCTGTTGTGTAACGTTCATAAATTCTGTGATGCTTAATGAGAAATTGAAATTTTCTCTTTTTAAGAGAGGAACATTGTATTTAAATATTGACATCTCAGAAGTGCACAAGAGAAATGCTGTTTAGAATTCTAGTCACTTTTAAGTAATCCTAATTCGTTTATAGCTACGAAACGTTCTGACCAATTTCTTTGTCTTGTATTACAATCTTTCTTTAGGCTTTGTGTGGCAGCTCTTTCAATGTGCCAACGATAGAAGGAAGAACCATACCCATGACAGTGAATGAAGTGGTAAAGCCTGGGATGAGAAGAAGAATTATAGGATATGGTTTGCCATTTCCCAAAACTCCTGACCAGCGTGGAGACTTAATTATAGAGTTTGAAGTAATTTTCCCAGATAACATTTCTCCAGCATCAAAAGAAGTACTTAGGCGAAATCTTCCAGTTTCATAAAATGGAAGACTGTGTATGTCAACAGATTAAAATAGGACACTGGAAATGCAGAAGACTGGCGAGTCTGCTTTAAAAGTGCAATCTGTAACACCTAGTGGAATCTTTGTTTTTTTTTGTTTTGTGGGATGGGTGGGGGGAAATACTTGTAATGCTGCATGAGGAGAAAAGGGTTTAAGTAGAAGTCATACAGGTAAATTCTGCAGTAAAAATAACAGGGAAGACCACTCATTTTGTTTTCCATCTTCCTAATTAGCAAAGTTTAGTCATTATTTTGCTTAATACAATTGCAGTAATTTTTTTATGAAGTCAGTGCATATTTCTGATAAAGTACTTGAGCTTCCAAGTACATTATTTCTTATATCCTCACTGTGTCTATAACATTACACATTCATACAGAAATTTGAGACCGTAGTAGAAATACACAAAGGTATAAATATTTTAAAGAGCAAAATATGAGCGAGATCATTTCAGTATGTTGCCTTCCACTGCACAAAGCATAGGCCAGAAAAATCAGCTTGGACTCTTGAACAGCCCCCCTGTGCAATGAAAACATTCTTTTTATTGCCCCTGGAAGATCCAGGACTGCACTCTGTGTGTGGCAAAGGACACATGGCCTGAGGAGCCAGAGTAGCCATTTGCTGTAGGGTAGTTCGTCAGCCTTCAGGCAGAACAGCAAGGAGGGATTCTTAAAGGACATGAACAGCAAAGGGTGAACCTGCTGTCGATTGGGGCAGGGAACTTGGTGACCCATGACATGGAGAAGGCTGAGGTACTCTGTGCTGCCTTTGCATCAGTCACTACCAGTAAAACAAACATGCAGGAATTCCAGGCCTCTGAGACTAGAGGGGAAATCTAGAGGTGAAGGACTGGGTTAGGGTGCGCTTTGCGTGGAAGTCTGTGAGCCTGACAGATTGCACCCAAGTGTTGAGGGAGGTGGCTAATGCAATTGCAGGGCCACTCCTGTTTATCTTTGAATGGCCAGGGAAATTGAGAGATGTTCAGTAGACTGGAAAAGAGAAAATACCAGTCTTCAAGAAAAGCAAGAAGATTTTGGAATCTACAGGCTAATCAGCTTCACCTAAGCCCTTGGTAATATGATGGAAAAAGAATCCTCCTGGAAAGCATTTCTAAAAAGTGGTTAGGTTAGTCAACATAGATGTGCACCAGGGCAATCTTGCTTGACCAATCTTACTGCCATCTACAGTGAGCTTTGGGGCTGTTGGGAGAACAGTCTGTGTTGTTTACCTTTTACATCAGTAGACAGACTGATGAAGTACAGGTTACATAAGAGGAAAGTGAGATGGCTTAAAAGCTGGTTGAATGAGGGGGCACAGGGGGTTTAATCAGTGGCACAAAGTCCAGTTGAAGGCAAGTCAATAGTGGTGTACCCTCTGGCTCAGTACTGGGGCCAATACTAGTCAGCATAATTTATGACCTGAGTTATGGGATGGAGTTTACAAATCATATAAACTGGGAGGAGTAGCTGATGCCACCAGCTAATGTACTGCCTTTCAAAGGGGCCTCAACAGGCTGAAGAACTGGACAGAGGATTCCCATGGAGGGGAAATGCGAAGTTTTGCTCCATTGGGGAGTAACTGACCAGCAAACTGTCAGTAAACTGTGAGCTGGCAATGCAGCGTTGTGGCAACAGAGGCCAAAGCTTTCCTAGCAGGTGAGGGGAGATGATCCTTCCTTGTTACTCTCAGCACTGATGAGGATCCATCTGAAGTACTGGACTCCCTGGTACTTAAAGAAGTATAAACTTAGTGGAGCAGCTCTAGCACAGGACCATGTATGAGAGGCTGAGAGAGCTGGAACTTGCCGGCGTGGGGAAGAAAAGGCTTGGGGGAGTTCTTGGCACCTGGAAGGAAGGAATGAAGATGGAGAAGCCAGGCTCTTCTCAGTAGCTTTCAGTGACAGGACTACATGACACAAGTTAAGGGTTCCATCTGAACACAACGAAACACCTTTTTTACTGAGAGGATAGTCAGACACTGGAAGGTCAGACACTCTCTAGGTTTCCTATAGAGTTTGAGGAGCTGCTATCCCTAGATACTAATAGCCTGACTTGACGTTGTGCAGGGCAGCCTGCTCTAGCTGACCATGTGTGAGTAGGGGTGTTGGACTACATGATGCCAAGAGGTTTCTTGCCGGGTTGGAAAGATGCACAAAGAACCCTGTAAAAGCATTTGGCTAGGGCAGGTATTTAAAGATCATGCTGATCTCAAGCATTCATTATTTTCAAAGGCCAAACTTTACTCCCATGAAGAATAAAGAAGAGCCAGGTCCTATTTAAAGCCAAGTATGCTTAGAGTCAGTGTGGGATAGGGGTTGCCCAGAAACTTTAATATGCTTGCATTATTTTTTTTTTAATTCAAATATGAGTTAGTTGTCTTCAGAGTTAAAAGGTGCATAGAGAGATGGAAAGCCCTCTGTAATAGTCTAGTTTTATAATACAGTAATAGGGCTGGTTCCCTTGGTTGCAGCATGGTATTGGTGAAAGAAATGCCTTGTGGGCATGCTTTATTACTTGAGTTTAAAACCATAATACAGTGCTTTAACAACACTTTCAAAGGGTTTGGGATTTTTTTGTTGTTGTTTTTCATAAGAAAATATTTCAAGATTTGCTGTCAGCCTTTTGCCTGTGGAAAATTTAGAGATTACCTGCTCTGTTAGGTAGCGTAAGAAGCAGCAGTGTTATATATGTGACTCTGCAGGAAAGTAAATCGTATGGAAGTTGGGATTTAATTTACAATAATTTTTTAATGAGTGTAAGAAGAATCCAATTTCTTTAACTTAAAGGAATAGAATTTCTGTGGGGTATTGTTCAAGTCAATTTTTCAACTGCAGATCTCTTCATGCAGTATCAGTTAGTTGTGGTCCTACATCGACAGGAAGTAAACAATTGCTGGAGCAGTATCACAAAGAAAAAAAATTGCTGCTTAGTGCTTCTGCATATTGTTAATACTATATATTGTTTGTTGAAAAAATTTCCATTTCAGTATGTTCCGTATTGCATTTCTTATGTGGTTTTTAAGTAAAAAGTGTAAAGTTGGTTTTTAACTTTCTCTTATATTTTGTTATGATGGCAAATGCTACAAGCTACATGACATTAAAGCATATCAACCCAAAATACATATGTCAGTTTAAAAGCTAATGGAATCAAGCATTTTGTAATCCAGGATCTTGTAACCATATCCAACTTGTAAAAAAAAAAAGGCAACTTGGAATATTTTTTGTAACCATCTTCAGATGAGAGAAGTAGTGTTAAATTGAGGAATTGCAGTATCTTGTGCATTTAGAGGTGTATATATATATATATGTATAGCAAACTAAACTTTTCCAACTGTTTTCAAGCTCAAAATATAAAACTTATTAGACTGGTATGAAATAAATGCTTGTATTTCTTTTCTTATGGAGAGGTAACAAAGTATATGTTTCAGAAACCAGCATGTAGAATTACTTCAAAATATGAGAGGAAGCATTAATATCTATCTAATCCAGGATTCACAAAAAAATATTTTTCTAATCAAAAATGTGCTTAAAAGCTATGTTTTAAAACCCACTGGATTATTTAATAAAGCTGCTTGGGAGAAGGAAGCAAATACTCGGTCAACTACTATATTTGTAACTACTGAAATACAAGAAAATAAAATGGTCATTCATGAAATTGGGATGGGCTTTTGATCTCTTGAAGGTTGCTTGGGTGCCATAGAAAGTAAAAGTCGTTTAAGTTGCTTTGGAATTTATCCAACAAGTCTGAAAATCTCTGCTTCTAAAGATCATTTTGTAATCTCACCAGCATCAAGCCTTAGGATAACCTCAAGCTGTTAAAAGTGTAGGTCAAGCTACATTACAACCCTTTCTCCTTCCTGCCATGCAGTGGTACTCTGCTTGCTCCACAGCCTTCTGCTGTCATGAGGGGTTTACCATTCCATTCTTTCACTCAGCCGTTTTTGTAGTAGCTGTGCTGAAAGCGTCCTGTAGCCTATTTGTGGTGTGTTGAACGAATGCACTCCATTCTTTTCTGGATGTGCATCTTATGTACTACTCTGACTCACCAGAAGCAGACTTTTATGGGGCCAAATAGGTTTTGCTTAAACAGTGAAATTTGCTGTAACTTATGGTGAAATTCTGTGCACTTGAATTCATGTGCTAGACATAAAAAATATGGGCCATTAACATAATACTGTAAATATAATTAAGAGATAATTTGACTTTTCCAGTCAATAAATGCTAGTCCTCTTTTACAGCTGACATGAGTAGTTCTTACTGTCTTGCTTACTGAACACATCCTATAGAGCCAGGGCATTTGTTGTACAGCCACTTACTGTTCAGCACCCAAACTGAGCAAATAGTAGCACTAATCTCATGAGGTGCAGAATCTCAGCTCTTGGTTTGTCAGATTGCTCAGCAGTAGACTGTTGAATGGCATGATTTGTTTCCTTCAGGCTTCTCCAATTAATTGCTGTATTATTTAAACAGTGAAAATAGAGACGTATTGTTGATCCCCTTGGGTGTAGAAGGTGTAAGTGCCCTGTGCTTGTTGCCCTGGAATTACTGGCTTACCCAAGGGAGGAACTGTACAACAACAATCTTGTTAGTCATGCCTGATTGCTCTATGAAGGACAAACTGACATGTTCACAGCCCTGCTGCCCCACATTCAAAAACCCCCTAATGCCACCCAACCAGCACGTGAAATACGGTATAGCATTTCCCTGAATAAGGGTAGATACCCCATGTGTACTGAAACACTCACTGATGGTGGCATTTCATATCCAGCAATGTGACTTTGTTCCACATACGTTCTCCACACATTTTATGGCTGTTGCATGCCACGATTCTTGCATCCCAAGTCTTATGTATGAGAAACAGAAGAAGGGGGTAGCCTGTAGTGTGCAATATACTCAGGATAAAAGGATCAAATCCATTTTCCTCTTTTTTAAATACATGGTTTATTTTATTCACTTGTTACATCACGTAACTAATGATGGCATGTACATGCTCCATACTGTTTGTCTTCAGTTTATTTGATCAGCTCCATTGGCCTCGTCATTTTTTCTTTACATAGCTAAAAGCTGATGTTATTGCTCCAAGCTGTAGATAGGATCAGCATAGTTTTTGTACTGACTTCAGCTGTTTTTCTCCATCCACCTCCATATGAAACATAGAAACACACTTCCACTGAAGAAAGTTTTGCAACAGATACCTAAATTAGGACTGCCAATGTTGGTGAATTATTTTTTAAATAAATCTGCACAACCTCTGTATATGTGCAAACTTTACTGTGTTCATTTAGTAAATCTCATTTACAAAATTATTAATAAACAGTATTTAGTGGGTTATAAGATTCAATTATATTTTCACAAGAAAAGGAAGGAGTAGACTCAAGACAAATACGTGTCACCAATTCCTTTATAATACATTTTTGTAAATGGGAAATGGCTTCTTTTAAAACAAGTTGCTTATTTAAAATTGAAAACCAGCAAAAACCCCTAAATATCAAGATGAACATGAATAGTTTGCTACTGTTAGTTAATATGTCATTTCATCTCACTGCAATGTCATCCAATGCATGCCAACATGGTGTCTGAATTGCATTCCAGTAGTGGGGCAAAAGTACACACACTTCTGCAAGTTCAGAGGAACCTTCAGATTTGTGGTTTCAAACTGAACTGGACAGTCAACTATTAAAGTGTGGAGGCAAGTTTATTGTACCTCCACAATAGTTTTGTTGGGGTTTTTATTGGTGGAAATTCCTACAAAATTAGTAACAGTATTGAATCCAATTGTCTCCTACTAGGACTGGATAAATGCCACTTTTGAGTATTCATTTAAATCTACTACATGCTATCTTGGAAAAGCTGAAGTCAAATTGGCTTCAAACCTTTTTTTACCTTATGCTTTTTTACAGCATAAGCAGTTTAAAATCTGTATGTAATTTCATGTAACCAGAGGTGCTCTGATTAGATCTAAGAACTTTTTGACTCAGGGCTGCCTTACAGCAATTCATTGTCTCTGCCTGCCTGGTCTTGACTCCATGTGCCAGAATACTTTTTCCCTGCAATGATTTGTCTTTTTTATTCTGAAAGTCAGAAGATGTGGTAAAGCAGTGCTTTTTCTCTCTGTGCCTTTTGATCAGTTTCCTTTAGAAGTGCTGAATGTTGCCTCGTGCATTTTGCACTCTTCACTCCTTGTAAGGATTCAGTGCAGTACTGAAAATGGAGCAGTTCCACTGAGGCGAGTCTGGTTACTTTGGAGCACAGATGTCTCCTGTAAATATGAACATCTAACTACAATATGTAGCTTTATTTTACAGTAGAGGAAACATTTTGAATTCATTAAATGTTACAAATACTTGAAAAGTATTTTCTGTGTTAAATCTCAGTATTTCAGAGCCGTTGTCCAGTACAATAGGAAGTCTCTTTGGTTATGTTACTGTTGCTTTAGTAACCCTTAGAGATTTAAAGATAGCGACAAATGAGAGTTGCCTGAAGTCCTTGTATACTTTTGGTTTTAAAGTATACAAGGTTATAAATATCTACTAGCCAGTATTCAGTAATTCGCTATTAGCAGAAATCCCTGAACTAGCGAGTGGCGAGTCGGTGAAGGACCCCGCAGCGGCGGAGGCAGGAGCAGTCAGCGCAGGGAGGGGTAGGGCCGGGGCGCTCCCGGCCCTC